>JAEQBA010000459.1:0-141448 GCA_019434445.1 Phalangium opilio | reverse complement strand
GAACTCCTGGATTAATCAGCACCACTGTTACTATATTTATGATTAACAAAATACACTGTTGGTAACAAATAGTTAAGCTGCGCTAACGTAAACATCACGACTCTGCAGTAGGGAAAACATATTAAACTTTTTGTCATCTTACCAGTAGTATTTTGAAGTTTTCGATCTTTTCACAGGGTGAAAAGCATTATCTTTATTTCAACACGTTAATAATTTGAATAGGTATGCCATTTATTGGAAGCGCACACGGTAAATACAGCATAAAAAGCCTAGTGTTAACCCGGTTAGGCTATGTTTCTAGCATAAATTGAGCAGACTATACACAGGATTCCAAAACAAATGAGAGCTGGAAATCAGCCTTTTTAATAATCTTTAAAGAGTAACTAAAATAGGGTAATGGCAGCCCTCTGCCTTCGACTGTATAAGCTCTATGGGGAAATAACATGGGGTGCTATAAGTCAATACAACTTAATCCTTGGCCGTAAAGAACGTTCAAAAACTTAACTTTAAATGATATAAAAACCTCTGTTAACTATAATTATTTACCTGAATTACTTTTCTAGACGAAAATTCGACCTGATAAACGACTATTTCTTATAAAGGGTGCTACAGTTAATTAGAAAATACATATAAAGGTGCTCAAGCTCGGTTGAAATACTAAAGTAATTTGTTAGCGTCCACTGCTAAGAAATTAGGAAAATCAGCAAGAAAGCCAACATTTGAAATATGTCAACGTAACTTGTTAGCACCCAAACCTAGGCCCTTCTAGTTTTCAACGAGAACGAAATGAAGAAATTGTTTAAGCGCGCTATAAGGTTAGGCTGACTTCTGACCCAAAAGTAATTTTTGACGTACTATCTTAATTAGTTAAATTACAAAAATTAGAATTCATTAATTAAAAATCGAAACAGGTAAGTTTCTCATTTAAGAAATGCTTGTTAATTTAGAAGTATTCCGAAAACTGACTTCGCTATAGTTTTTCCGTATGGCCGGCTTCAATTGCCTTAAAAAACCGAAAAATTGTTAATGCTTTTTCTATGGGACGCTAACCCTAAAAACTGTGAATTTTCATTTAACATTACGGAAGGTTGTCAAGTCATATCTACAAGGGCCTACCGGCCCTGTAGAATAGGAATTTGCTTCAAGATATCAAGATACTAAATTAAATTAACTTCGGATTGTTAAAGAGCATTCCATTAATTACTTACGGAGAAACCAACTTGCAGGGGCTGGGCTGTCCTCTAGGGTTATTTAAGAGGCACCGCCAGGCGGAGCCTTAGTTCACTGCAGGCGGGAAGCTAGCTAATTCGTGCTGCCTCTAGCGGTACTCCTTGGCGCAAGGAGGGCGGCGGTTCCGCCTCTTTAGTGTTTGCTTCTCTTCTCTAATTAATGGAATGATCTATTATAAGCCTGGGGCTCCATCGAGCGTGCCCAGGGCTACGGATCTTTTCCACCAGATGACTGTCAGGTAATGAGGTCTCAGTATAGTTTCAGTTTTATTACGCATACTGGGAATATTCTAGCCCTTTAACAATGCCTATTATAATGTGTAGAACAAACTTTCATTGCAATTAATTACTTCTTAAAATTTATTTTATTTCACGGCATTACTTTCTATTATAATCTAGTGTTTCTCACCGCCCATTCCCAACTGAATTCAAATAAAGAATGTGTTAAAAATTCAAAACTTCAGTTAAATTACAGTTAAAAACCACTAGACTGCAAAACACGTAAGTAAATTTTGATATGAACAAAATTTTTAGTTTTTGTCTTATTGGTGGTGTACATATTAGTCACAGTATCTCTTACCCTCGTTTTCAGAAAGAAAATGAATAAATACTGCGTAGTATTTATAACCATGTAAGTTATCATTGCATTGTTTAGAGTGGTAGCGCGATGCCGCACCCAGCACCGCTAACATAGGTTGTGAGTACTTCTCTAGGTATATTGTGGAGATGAATGGGCCCCGAGCATTTTAGACTGCGAAGAGCCCGGTCGCATCATATCGAATTGATGGCAAATCCGACTCTAAAAATACAGCATTTTTGTTTTTCGCTTTCTGTTCCATCAACAGATGGCTGATTCTTCGAGTATAGTATATTTTTCCAATAGCTCGAAACGAAACGTGATATCATAGCACGAGGTGTTGAAAAAATATACAGGGTGGTTCCGAAATGGCTGGCACAAATGAAGGGTTATGTTCTATGGGTGACTTTGAGTCTAAAATGTTCTATGACATTTTACTGTCCGGGCCACCGTTTTGAGGTTAAGATAGGAGTGTTTTACGGATGACCCCTTTATTAAATTTGCATTGTCGTTCAGTTTCGCGTGTGAATTTTAAGGGTCGTCCTTTAAACACTCAAAATTAGAGAGTAAGGATGTCCCTATAACACGAAAATTTTTACCCCCCTTCCTTCCCCCTAAAGGGGGAGGGGTAAAATGTTTGGTGTTATAGGGACATCAAAGGCGTTGGGGGGACATGGTTGGGGAGGGGGAAATGATGACGTCACGTGATGGTGTTGGCGGGGGAGGGGTGGGGGGAATTGAGGACGTCACTTGATGTTGTTGGCGGGAAATTTTAATTATTGCGCCACCTGGTGGTGGTTTTCTTGATGACGTCACGGCTAATTTTTATGACGTCACGTGGCTGGTTCCTGTAGGGATAGGTTTATGCTATTGTTGATCCTGAAAGATAGGCTTATGCTAGGTTATTTTTAGGCTTATTATTATTACGAATCGGATTTTAAATCAAAAACATTTAATTAGCGTGATAATAACATATAGTCAGGGTAGAGTTGTTAATTTTTCGGTGTTACTTGGCGGAATTTGCCAAGTTTGATTTTATAAGTGAAATATGTTAAAAACATGATAAGCTATCGATTTAGACTTGTCTTCAAAATTTCATCAGCTGAAATTAATTAGTTTTAACTCTTTCAATTAAACGAAAAACTCACTTTTTGGTACTGGAACTTTGTGAATTCAAGAGCTCAGTGTTTAAGTTTGGAATATTTTTCAACATTTTTTATTTTGCACACAATAGAACAACTTTCCACGCCTATCTTACAATTATATTTCAGCTAATCAAACAACTAATATGATACATTATACATTAACTAAACTGAAATTAAGTGAATAACTATCTCATTAAATGTTTAATAATCCAAAGAATGAAAAAATAGTACAAAAACACCAAAAATGCTTAATAATACCCCCGAGTAAAATCTCTTAAAATCTCGAGTAAATTCTTTCTATTCATACCGTCTACGTGCACTACTTGGAAAACGTTGAGCCCATGGGTTTTATGTACGACGAAATAAGGGTACTGTTTGATCAATACGTTGTGGCTTCTTTGAAAGATGCAACACGTTCTAAGAGAATTGGGAAAAATACAGCCGTCCACTACCACGTAAACGACGCAACCAAATTTCATAACGTGAAAAAATTTCTTCTCCATTCTGAAACGAAGTCCGAATTGACTTCTTATCTTTCGGATAAATTATTGTCTTATTTTAAAGACAGTGAGACGATCTTAGTAGTTTCTCATCATAATCTGATTTCGGCGAATCGTCCATTGGAAGATGTTTTTGCAAGCCAAGAGATGAGACACGGTGGTCATTCATTGGAAGAAGTAGATCAACAAATTATTCTTCACGCCCAAGACGTTGCGAGAATAAGTCCCTGAGGCACTCAACTGGATGTATATTCGCTAGACACTGATGTACTAGTGTTCTTCACAGGATTTTACAAAGATATACCAACTAGTACAACGATGATCCGAAACAAAGACCAATATAAAATAAACGACTTCTACTACAGACTAGGATCAAAAAAAGCCTCAGCGTTGATCGGTTGGTATTGCTTTAAAGGCTGTGATAGTACTGGATGTTTCGCAACCAAAGCTCTTAAATCCCACTTCAAAACCTTAATGGCATGTGATGACAGCATCTTGGAGGAATTTGAGCTTCTTGGAACCAATGCCCTTATATGTCATGAAATCGTTGCACAAATGGAAAGGTACGTCTGCCTTCTCTACAAACGAATGCAGATCATTCCTTTGAGTATTTGAAAGACCTTCGTTGGGATATGTTTGCCAAATCCGGAAAGGAAGGAAGGCAACTTCCACCAACAATGGCTACCTTGATACCACACATTAAGAGAGCTTATTTACAAAGCTTAGTGGTTAAAAAATCTAACACAACAACGCCAAACTTTCCCAAACCAACGGAGTTCGGTTGGGAGGAAAGGAATGGTTTTTCCATCCACAGCGGTGTACGTTGCCTCCAGCACCAGAAGCTCTTTAAGCTTTGCGAAAATGTTCTAGCAAGAAAGGCTGTCATGGTAGATGTGGTTGCTTCAAGAACAATTTGAACTGTACAGACCTTTGTAGTTGCAACGAATCATGTCGTAACAGGAAAATTATTCAAAATATTGAAGAAGAGACTTTTGCTCATTTCAACTTTTTATGAGTTGCATATTGTAATTTACCTGATTTAAACTGTTTAAAAATTCACTTTCAAGCATAAATAACCAAAAATATTGCATTAAATATGTTAAATATACTTTACTTTGTTGAATCAGGAGTTCATAATAACCCCCCTTCGGGGGTAAGTATGAAACTGGCCTTAGAGCTAATGGTAAAAATCGCAAACAACAAGATTCTGTCGTTGCGCATAGAAAGTATTAGCCTGTTTATGGGCATACAACTTTACAGTATATCGTAGTGGTATCTATGCTCCTTGGTTTTCGTTCCAAAACTTCCGTTGGCTGGGATCTCCGTCGAAAAGAAAAATGGCGATATGGTGGACGTAGAAACACGTTGCAATTCTTATATTAAAGATACTGGGAATAAATTTGTCCAAACCGTTTGAATTTAACCACGGAATTCTCACTCACACATAGCACAACAAAACATCATTGACGATCGTTTAAATGTTTTGTAGAAAACTAGAAACTCCGACTAAAAGCCAATTTCTTAGACAAGGCTTAATTTACACCGTTCCGACAGAAGCAGACGTGAACCATTTTCGCTTCCAAAATCACAAGATAAAAATAGTGCTAAACCGGAAGTGTGTAAGTTAATGCGCGTGGGCGCTAAAAAATGGCGTAAGTATTTCTTTGCGAGTTAAGCGGTGTATGAATCTGCGAGCTTTACGGCGAAACTTTGTTGTTACGGGCTTTTTAACCAGTTTCGTTCTTCGGGTTATTATGGACTCCTGGTTGAATTTAGTTTATTTAAATATAATGTATCATGTTGCTTAGATTTTGTGTAAGATAGGTAAGTAGTGTTTAGCGTATGGGAAGCATAGCGAAGTTTAATGCTTTAGGTCTAAGAATCACAAAGTTCTATCAACAAAAAGTGAGTTTTTCGTTTAATTGAAAGAGTTAAAACTAATTAATTTCAGCTGATAAAATTTTGAAGACAAGTACAAATCGATAGTTTATGATGTGTTTAATCTATTTCACTTATAAAATCAAACTTGGCTAATTTTGCCAAGTAAAATACAAGTGTCTCCTGACTAATAGGCTTAGTCTATGGTAAATGCTGAAAAAGATAGGTCTATGCTATTGTAGGCTTATTTTATGGTAGATCCTGGTAGGTTTATGCTAATTAGGTCCTGAAAGATAGGCTTATGCTAGGTTTATTCTTTTGTAAATGCTGAAAAAGATAGGCTTTTGGCATTTTAGACTTATTCTATGGTAGATCCTGGCAGGTTTATGCTGTATTAGATTCTTTGGTAAATGCTGCAAAAATATACTCTTATGCTAGGTTATTCTATGGTAGATCCTAGGCGTTTTAAAATAGCTTCGTACATGCATTTTATAACTTTATCATTCAAAAGGTTGTAGTGAAATTTCATAAAACTAAATTTCTCGTTCAGTTTCCCTGCCTCGGCCTTTGTTAGGGTGAAGACCCTACCATCCTCGAATACTATATTCCCCTGCATAACGGTTATTTTTATTTTCAAGTTTAAGTAACGATAATTACCCCCCAGTCGCCAGTTTCCATAGCTGAATAGATCTCCGTGCAATCCTCCATAAATTCCTTCAAAACGTCTTCCGAGATGGTGAGAATAGTTCCGTCCTTTTTTGTCAAAAGTAGGCTTGGTTCGTATCCATTCACCCCGAAAACGACCGCATTCATTACCTAGTCTAACACGGGCGTTCACGCGGTAATCTCCGACTTTGGTGGACATTCTTACGACAGGTCTTTACGGCTTAAAAGGTTACAACTGAATGATCTTTATTGCGAGATTTTCTTGATAGCAGGGTTGATATTTAGCCTGAGGGTATATTGACTGATGGTTTTTTTCTTATTGTCCTTTCTTCAATTGGCCACCCACCAGGTAGTTTAGGGCCTTAAAAGGGGGCGTGGCTAAACCATTTGTATTATCAATGAAATCTGTATTTAGAGTGATTTATGACTCACACAAACGTGTTAAGACATTCCATCTGTTTTTCGTTTTGCCGCTCATTAGAGCTGGTAAACGATTGTTCCGACCTCAGCTGGTCGGCTGGCTGGAAATGTTGTGACCTGATGAATTTTGTCATAAATGAACATTTCGAATTTTAAATTTCCCGCGAATTTTCAACTCGAAATTCACCCGTAGTTCACGTTACACGTCATAGGTGGCGTATCCTATTTTATTTCAATTGAAATTATTTTTCTATCGGTGCCGGGAGGCGAACCTGAAACGTCCTGATCCATACTACACGCCAGTAAGGCGCGTGACCTAACCAATCGAGCTATGCTCGGTTAGTATAATTCTCGAGTTAAGTTAGTCAAGAGAAGAGAGAGGAAGAAGGATCAGGACCCCCCTCCCCGACGCCCGCAACTAGCTCCGGAGACGAGAGAGAGAGAGAGAGAGAGAGAGGGTAGAAAGAATTTTACGTAGGCTGCCTGCCTGGCGGGCGCCCAATTATTTTTAGCAATGTAATTTAAAGCAATGAAACATACTAATTTAAAGTTAAATAATTATAATTAGCTAATATGATTAATATATTTAAAAAAATATATTATTTAAGTAATAAATTTAACGATAGTTGTTGAAAGATGCAATAGAGGGCAACATGAGGTGTCATAAATAGACTGCAAACCCCGTCTATATTTTCGCCAGCTTATGGCAAAGTCTAAAGCTTAACGGATGATAGTTTAATCAGGTGTTTAAATGTAACTTAATTCCGGCGATACCGTAAATGAAAAACGCAATCAACATACTTATGGTTCAATTAAAGTTAATGAAATTGAATTGCTCAAAAATAATTATAAAATTATATCAACAACTCAACTATCTGCTCAACGATAATTAGGCTAGTTTTTTGTCAGTTTTGCTGTTTATTTAAACGTAATTAAACAATGGTTAAATACTGCAGCGTGTATGGGTGTAAAAATAATGCCACAATGAGTGGTGTCCGCTTTCACCAATTTCCACGCGACGTTAAATTGTTGAAACAATAGGATATAGCTTTAAAAATGTAATATTGTTTAAAGTAAACGTACATACTTTTAAAGTGTAAGGCGTTTCAACAGGTTCACTTCCATTGAGCCGAATCCCAATCCACCGAACCCAATCCCATTCGATCGAAAAACCCGCTTTTTGGCGGATTTATGATTCGGTCCAGAGGGACAACCCCATTGCACCGAAAAACCCGAACTTCGGGTTTTCCTCGATGGAATTTACATATATAAAATCCCTGGAACTCAAAGATTTTATTTTAAATTGAATTAACTTAAAACAATTTAAGGCCTACGTAAAATTTACACTAGATCCAAATATTTTCCAAATAATTATTTTAAAACTAAGGATTGAAAGAACAAAATAGTAATAAATCAGCAAAATATGACATAATAAAACCAATTGCTAATATTTATTTATTTTTTATGTTATATTCATCATGAAATAGCTTAAGCCAGCCGTTTTAATATACTTGAAGTGTATAACCGCTCCAAAGAGGAAGAGACGTCCTCCTAACCAAACCTAACTTAACAGTAATTTTTGGAAAAATGCATATTATTTGAGAACTCAATAAAGATAAACATCAATATTTTGAAAAACGCGAAACATTGTCTAGTGATTTATAAAATATAACTAACCTAACTTAACCAAATAGTGGCGTTTTATGTTCTATTCATCATGAAACTACTTTAAGCCGTTTTAATATAATTGAAGTGTAAAACCGTTCAAAAGAGGAAGAGACGTCCTCATAACCAAACCTAACCTAACAGTAATTTTTTTGGAAAAGGCATATTATTTGCGAATTCAATGAAGATTAACATCAATATTTTGGAAAAGGCGTAGCATTGTCAAGTGATATATAAAACATTACTAACCTAGCTTAACCAAATAGTGGCGTTTCCAAGTCAGTAAAAATGTATTTAAAATGCTTTCATTAAAAAACGACATTAATAGAAATTAAACTGCATAGCATTTTTGGGGTCGCTGTTTTCGACAAATAGTCGTTTGAATTGTAAATACCAAACCCGCCGTTGGGCTAAATTCATTAAAAACATTGCAGGGATTCGGTCTAATGGAATTCTGCGTAATGGAAAGATACAGTTTCAAATCGTGATCGAAAATTATTTCAACCAAGGCTTAGGCGTAATGTAAGGTTTATGATTTAATTTATCGTTCTGCGTCGTTAGTTAATAACATGAGCATCGAATGAGCCAACTGTCCATTATTAAAGCCATTCAATTCTCATAATCACGAAAATAAGAAGTGTCGAGTGAAAAAGACATCCTACTGATGCTGTTAAAGTGGGTTCACTCAAGGAAAAAAGGGCAATGAGACGAAAACTTCTTTCAGTAAAATCGTTCAAACTGTCACAGCCGTCTTTCCGGATGTATAGAATGGGCTACTTCGCATATGCTGAGACAGTTAATGTTGATGAGTTCCACGCTTCAGTCTATAATAGCAACTTTAAATTGTTATAATCAACATCAATTGCCACGTATTTACCACTTTACTTTAGAAAATCGTACAATAATATATAATAAATGTTTAAGGCTACACCACATTTTGTTCTTAATATGCAGGATTTGCAGCTACTTAATGTCACCGCAAATGAAGTAAGATTAGCCTGTTTGTGCAAAATATAAGAGACAACGTTCAAATGTACATTTGGATGTAAAATGTTATAAATAAAAAATTATATGACAACGGTAAGAATTTACTCTCTTGTCATGAGAGTAGTGAGAACGTTTATTCATAAAACTAGTCAAAATAAAGCTGCATGTTCTAAAATTTAGTTGGGTATAAATTTATTATAATTTTAAATTCAATGTTAGTTAGAAAGTGTGAATAAAACGGATTCAAACCAAATATGCCACATACATATTTCAAGAGGCTTCCTGTTTTCACTTCTTCGTTTGCCTAAATGACCATTTCAAGCTAAAACATCTTAGATTGAAGTGATAGTAGAGTCTAAGTTCGCCTAATATATAGGTGTGTCCTTTAAGTAAGTGAATATGAAACCACTACTACGTTAGTTTAATTGTTATTTGAAAACCCAAAATAAGTTGAACGCAATCAATAAGATACGCGTCATTCCAGGTGTTACCATAGAGTGTGCGGCACTATCGCAGCAGTGTCCTTCGTTCGAGCATTTATTTGTAGGGCTCGGAGTTTTTATAATATAATCCATTTGAATAATGATGACTATCATGTCATTATACATAATACGATATGCATTAATGGATTGTAACTGAAGTAGACGATGAATTTGTTCATATACAAATATCTATAAACAAACGAAAGAAGTATATATTTATTCAATTTACTGTTATAAACAGTGATAATCGAAATACTTTATCAGTTTAATTATCGTAACTTTAGACTTGATAACAACCAACAAAATATAAACAAGGCGTATCAACAAATAAATGTCGGCGTTCATTCGTATATAGCGTTTTTTATAGATGAAAGAAAATAATTTCGTCATATACTTTATAATCCATTAAAAAAATTGCAACTTATTACACATCTTTTAAATACTCATAAGAATTTTTTCAACTAATAGAAATTATAAATCAACAATATGTTATATTTTTAAAAAATATCTGCAGACCTCATTGACAGTTTAAAATCTTCATGTTTTTAAATCCTTCGTTTTGGCTACTAGTTTATGGTTTCATAACTTAGTTGCGATCCATTTTCGATTCATTATCCATTGCCATCAAGTTGGAGATTCCGCGTACCCGCATCAGTGTTTGGCATCATTTTGATATATTATGTGAAGCATTCGGTAATAAAATAAAACGTGTTGCGAAATGAGTATATTGTTTCCGAGTAGTAAGTGTTAAATTATTTTTGTTGACCTTAACTTTAACTAAAGAAATTACTAAATAACTAAACTGATTTTGATTATTAACCCTATTTTGTTTTGTGAACTGTAAATGTGTGTCATAACTCTGTACAAAAATTTAATTAGAAATGTTTTGTTTCATATTGAAATACTAACCCTTCAAATAAAACGTTTTATCAATAGTCTTTTTGGGTTTCTCTTGCCCATAGTTCTATTTCACTTTCGCGTGAATCACGCTTATGGTTTAAAGTAATAATTTTGTTTGTTAAAATCAGTTCATTATTCCACCGAATTACTTCTGATCGACGTTAGTTCCTCCAACCCTTTAATTTTATTCAAAGGAATAAAGTTGACTTTTAAGTTCTTTTTCAGTCTCAAATTTTAAAGTAAACTTAGCTCTCCCACTCTTGGGCAACCCTTCGGCCAAAACCCCATTGCACTACGTGGGACAGCTATAAACTTGAATTAAATACAAGCGGGATTAGGTGTCCCTGCCCAAGCGTTCTCGCTTTAGTGGCTTTGGTCAAAATGTTTCAAAGTTTCCCAGAATTCAATCAAATACATGTGTCTAATCCAAGCTTACTTGGTTTAGTTTCTTGTAGAGAGCTGCATTTCAGTTTCAAACGTTACCATTTTTTTCCATACCAATTTTGTTTACCAATTCCACCCATATTTGTCATCAACCTCCCCATCCGTTGCCGATCCGTGGTTTCCAAATACCAACCACTCCCATTCCCAATTAAGAAACGTTATTGCAGTTCCAACCATTAACGAAATAAACAATAGCAGAAAAGCATTTCCCTACCAAAGAGTTCGAAAGAATATAACCTTTGAGCGTCTTTGGTTTGGGCCAAAATTACTACTGCAATGCGGGTTCTTCATCAAGAATTTTAGTAAAAATAAGGAGGATGAACAACTGTAGAAAAATTTAACTTGGCTGAGGGACTCCTGTTCGCCTGTCGCCAAGTAGCATGAGTCACTTCCTCAAAATATCTATTCCGAGAATGAGATGACTAGTAGTGGCACCTATGTTATATTGCCTTATATCGTCTAATACTGTCAAAGGCAGATATCTGCCCTTACTCAGTGGCAAAACCGTTTTTATATATTTTAAAATTTAGGATCTTCCATAGAAAATAGATTCTATCCATTTATTAACCATTTCCAACTAAAATGTGTATCAATTTAACCACTTTCATTCCATATTGGTTTTTTCCGTCCATTCCCGATCCGAAAAACCATCCATTCCCACGGTTTTCAATGGTTACCGCGATAAATGGAAATAAACCGTTTCCATGCAGCTCTCTAGTTTCTTGGGTTGAAATGTTTTTTAGGTTGAAAAATACAGCCAAATATAAGCGTGAGTAGGTGTCTTTGTCAAACCATAGAGGCTTTGATTGAGAAGTATTTCATGTTTATCAGAATACAGTCAGATACAAATGTACTCCGTCTAGTGTAGCGCCCGGAACCTTTTCGCACTTAAGTTTCGTTAAGTTTACAGTTCCAAAGAACTTGAAGTAGTTACTCCTAATGTGACAATTTTGAAATGAAAATGGAAATGCACTCGTCATTTTTCTCGCACCAAACTTGAAAGATCTTAAGAAAGGTTTTCATTCGCGTTTTCAGTCAATACTTTCTGTACCGGAAAACAAAATACCTCGTTAATGAAATTGCGGTTGGTTCTTCATGTATTATAACAGATGTATATAATACTTCTCTTCGAGAGAGGTGTACCACAATGCGGGGTAATTGTAACATGATTCTCTCTCAACATCAGAATAACGGTAATAAGAATCACTCTTGAAGATTGCTCCTGAATAAAAGCATTTATTTATTTATTATTTATTTATTTAGTTAGTGTAGGGCGCTGTAGGTTAGCTGTGGCATAGGGGCTAGCCACCGCCCCTCTATGCATTGTAAAGGGACCCACTTGTAAATAAGTCGCGAGTTGACTTAGTGTGGATATCCCTTCCTAGACCAAGCTTAGATTAATAAAATCTGTCATTGTAGACAAAGATTGGAAAGTGTAAAAGATAAGGTTTGAAAATGAACTGCCTGAAGTGACAGATATTAAAATTTTCACTTTTGAAGACATCATTATAAAACATCAATTATTTTAAAAAATTCTTATCTTACTTTTTTTCACCAAAATTACTTCGGGAAAGTATTTTAAAAAGGAACATGCGCGTTATTTTAAAAATGCTACGGCTTTCCATTTTATTTTTTATCAAAAATTTAAAATTAGGTAGAAAATTGACCCTATAACGTGAGAAAATCGTTGAGAGCTTACAAAATATAAACCGTATTAAAACTTTACAAAACATATTCTTAAATTGTAAAGCTTTCAAAGTATTAAATATTAACGTGCTGTGTTGCTCTCAAAGATCACGATCAATCTACAGATCTTTTCAACACTAATAACTAAATCACAAAGAAAAGGCCTATATTATTTTCCGCTACGCAATATTTTCAATTTTAAAATATAAAAATTTAAACTCTTCAAGAGAAATCTTTTCAGATGTCCAAGCATTTGAATCTCCTAGAATCAAATGTTAGTTGAAAGTAAAACCAGTACCAAGCTAGTATCCCTTAAACCCTTCTAGGTGACAACTACTATTGAGGACAAAATACTTGGTAAATATTGTTGAAAAATATGTTGGGAAAATGAAATTTTGGTGAAAAAAAGTAAGATAAGAATTTTTTAAAATAATTGATGTTTTATAATGATGTCTTCAAAAGTGAAAATTTTAATATCTGTCACTTCAGGCAGTTCATTTTCAAACCTTATCTTTTACACTTTCCAGTCTTTGTCTACAATGACAGATTTTATTAATATCTGTCACTTCAGTCTTCATATTAATTAAAATTCTTTAGAAAATATGGGAGAAAAAGTCCTAGGCCATTGCGCGTCCATCGGTAATCTAGCTTAAATACCAGTCGTCGGTAATACGGCTAAATTACCAGTCGTCGGTAATACGGCTAAATTACCAGTCGTCGGTAATCTAGCTTAATTACCGGTCGTCGGTAATCTAGCTTAATTACCGGTCGTCGGTAATCTAGCTTAATTACCGGTCGTCGGTAATCTAGCTTAATTAACGGTCGTCGGTAATCTAGCTTAATTACCGGTCGTCGGTAATCTAGCTTAATTACCGGTCGTCGGTAATCTAGCTTAATTACCGGTCGTCGGTAATCTAGCTTAATTACCGGTCGTCGGTAATCTAGCTTAATTACCGGTCGTCGGTAATCTAGCTTAATTACCGGTCGTCGGTAATCTAGCTTAATTACCGGTCGTCGGTAATCTAGCTTAATTACCGGTCGTCGGTAATCTAGCTTAATTACCGGTCGTCGGTAATCTAGCTTAATTACCGGTCGTCGGTAATCTAGCTTAATTACCGGTCGTCGGTAATCTAGCTTAATTACCGGTCGTCGGTAATCTAGCTTAATTACCGGTCGTCGGTAATCTAGCTTAATTACCGGTCGTCGGTAATCTAGCTTAATTACCGGTCGTCGGTAATCTAGCTTAATTACCGGTCGTCGGTAATCTAGCTTAATTACCGGTCGTCGGTAATCTAGCTTAATTACCGGCCGTCGGTAATCTAGCTTAATTACCGGTCGTCGGTAATCTAGCTTAATTACCGGTCGTCGTTAATCTAGCTTAATTACCGGTCGTCGTTAATCTAGCTTAATTACCGGTCGTCGTTAATCTAGCTTAATTACCGGTCGTCGGTAATCTAGCTTAATTACCGGTCGTCGGTAATCTAGCTTAATTACCGGTCGTCGGTAATCTAGCTTAATTACCGGTCGTCGGTAATCTAGCTTAATTACCGGTCGTCGGTAATCTAGCTTAATTACCGGTCGTCGGTAATCTAGCGTAATTACCGGTCGTCGGTAATCTAGCCTAATTACCGGTCGTCGGTAATCTAGCTTAATTACCGGTCGTCGGTATTACCAGTCGTCGGTAATGTAGCTTAATTACCATTCGTCGGTAATCTAGCTTAATTACCGGCCGTTGGTAATCTAGCTTAATTACCGGCCGTCGGTAGTCTAGCTTAATTACCGGCCGTCGGTAATCTAGCTTAATTACCAGTCGTCGGTAATCTAGCTTAATTACCAGTCGTCGGTAATCTAGCTTAATTACCAGTCGTCGGTAATCTAGCTTAATTACCAGTCGTCGGTAATCTAGCTTAATTACCAGTCGTCGGTAATCTAGCTTAATTACCATTCGTCGGTAATCTAGCTTAATTACCATTCGTCGGTAATCTAGCTTAATTACCAGTCGTCGGTGATCTAGCTTAATTACCAGTCGTCGGTAATCTAGCTTAATTACCAGTCGTCGGTAATCTAGCTTAATTACCAGTCGTCGGTAATCTGGTTTAATTACCAGTCGTCGGTAATCTAGTTTAATTACCCTTAATTGGTAATCTAGATTAATTACCCTTAATTGGTAATCTAGATTAATTACCCTTAATTGGTAATCTAGATTAATTACTCTTAATTGGTAATCTAGATTAATTACCCTTAATTGGTAATCTAGATTAATTACCGGTCGTCGGTAATCTAGCTTAATTACCGGTCGTCGGTAATCTAGCGTAATTACCGGTCGTCGGTAATCTAGCCTAATTACCGGTCGTCGGTAATCTAGCTTAATTACCGGTCGTCGGTATTACCAGTCGTCGGTAATGTAGCTTAATTACCATTCGTCGGTAATCTAGCTTAATTACCGGCCGTCGGTAATCTAGCTTAATTACCGGCCGTCGGTAGTCTAGCTTAATTACCGGCCGTCGGTAATCTAGCTTAATTACCAGTCGTCGGTAATCTAGCTTAATTACCAGTCGTCGGTAATCTAGCTTAATTACCAATCGTCGGTAATCTAGCTTAATTACCAGTCGTCGGTAATCTAGCTTAATTACCAGTCGTCGGTAATCTAGCTTAATTACCAGTCGTCGGTAATCTAGCTTAATTACCATTCGTCGGTAATCTAGCTTAATTACCATTCGTCGGTAATCTAGCTTAATTACCAGTCGTCGGTGATCTAGCTTAATTACCAGTCGTCGGTAATCTAGCTTAATTACCAGTCGTCGGTAATCTAGCTTAATTACCAGTCGTCGGTAATCTGGTTTAATTACCAGTCGTCGGTAATCTAGTTTAATTACCCTTAATTGGTAATCTAGATTAATTAACCTTAATTGGTAATCTAGATTAATTACCCTTAATTGGTAATCTAGATTAATTACTCTTAATTGGTAATCTAGGTTAATTACCCTTAATTGGTAATCTAGATTAATTATCCTTAATTGGTAATCTAGATTAATTACCCTTAATTGGTAATCTAGATTAATTACCCTTAATTGGTGATTTAATTAGTAACCCTTAATTGGTAATTTAATTAGTAACCCTTAATTGGTAATTTAATTAGTAACCCTTAATTGGTAATTTAATTAGTAACCCGTAATTGGTAATTTAATTAGTAACCCGTAATTGGTAATTTAATTAGTAACCATTAATTCGTAATATAATTAGTAACCATTAATTGGTAGTCTAGTTTAATTAACTCTAATTGATAATTTATTTTAAGAACGTTTAATTGGTAAACTACTTTAATTATTTAAATTCGTAATCTAGTTTTTTATCTTTAATTGGGAGTCTAGTTTAATTATCTTTTATTGGTAATCCAGAATAATTAGCAGGGAAAAGTTAAAATGTCCATTAAGCTAGTTTGAATTTGACTATATCCGCGACAATTTAGACCCGTGTGTTTTGATGGCGTCGCTGTAGCGGCCGCGTCAACGTCAATGCAGCAATATTAGAGAGTTTAAGCATCCCCTATACGCGTACGTGTAGCCACCTTTGACAATGCATTGGTCTAATGCACTGTGGAAGGTAGCTACACGTACGCGTTTAGGGGATGCTTAAACTCTCTATTAAAGCCGTCTTATCTCACTATCGATAGGCCATTCCAACCAAAAGGCATTAACAAGAAACAATCGGATTATTATGAGGCAACTATACGTTAAAAAATGCCAACATTGGTCTCGCTGATATTTCCTAATAAAACAGTGTATAAATGCTAAAATATCGCAGATTGGGGTAGTTTTTAAAATTTAAAATTAAACATACTTAAAATAAATTTTTCTCAAAAACCTTAAAAATGGTCCTAGAAAAAGGTTTAAATTTTGATATAAAACCGTTCCCAAACGTAACAAACGAATATTTCATTTCAAAAGGGTTGCGACAAAATGGCTAAATTTGAAAAAAACTCCATGTTATTTCTATGGGAAAATTTAACTTTTTCACCAAAAGGGCTGAATCATTTTATGCAAATGAAAACCACCCTTAGCAACTTTATTTTTTATAAAATAAACTAATGAGTGGATCTTTTTGAAATTTTAACCACATATTGAGGGCCTGAATTGTAGTTCTGTGGAATTTTTTCAAAGCAGTTAATACGATACAAAAAAAGTTATAACCAATCAAAAAACCATCCTTATACATTAAAGTCGGTATGAGGTCTTATCTAAGAGAGCTATCGCTCTCCTAGAATAAGCACATCTTGTTTGTGAAAATAGCATTGCAAATAATAGCTCGATTCTTAGAACCTCTACCGTTGTTGATCCTTCCACGGCTAAATCGAATGATGTTTGATACCACCACCAAATGCGCACGAATCTTGTTCAAAGTGAAGAAATTTTGAGCCTTGGAGAAAGAAGGCCTGACTTGGTTGAACTACCCATCGCTTCCGCTTTGTTAGAAATTCAAACCGTAGCCGAAATTGTAGTCGTGTCAGAAGATTCTGAATTCGCAACGTCTTCTTGCGTTGTCAGTCCGGGATACGTTTATCCTAGTGCTAGCGTTTGTTCAAACGTTGAATTTTCACCCGAAACTCTTGTTCTCGTTTTCTTAAAACCAAATTGCTAAAACATTGAAGAGGAAATCATTGAACAAGATGATGAAAATATCTTAGTTGATAAACAACTTTGGATATCCAATACCGAAGTTGTTAACTCGTTGGAAAATGCCAGTGATAAAATCGAAAACTGTTTGCCATCTCTTTGCAATGCCGCTGTGAGCCTAGCATCTACACCGTAGCAGATTATTACACGAACCACCACGTTCATTTCATACAGTTTGAGCCTTAGTCGAAACCACCGAAGTCACCACCACCACTGGTTCTCGAGTCAACCGCTTTGAAAATCTGAAATAAATCCATCTCTATTATCTCAAAAATCGCTAATTTCTAATACTTCGCCCGTTGAAGAAATCGCAACAAATCCGGATAAAAAATGTACGGTCTATATTCCATATTCCCAAGAAACGGGCGTTTAATCTTGCCAATGCCAAAAACCTGGACCAACGCAGGTTCTCGTAAGAGACGATTTGCGCGTAAATACCTTTACCGCTAACTCCGCTCTATCGCCAATGGACACTAGCCAAGCCCCAAAAATTGACACTGCAGTAAGCAATCAGTTAAATAGGACTCGTTCGCCTCCATCTACTACGACTCCTAATAGTCCTGTTAGTAGGACGACCGTGCCCAGTGTCTCAACAGCGCCTAAAAGGAAAGTTTCCTTGTCGGAGCATCGTTTGAGAATGAAAGAAAATGTTAGCAGAATTGGCGGTAGTGGTATCAATAAAAATAACGATGGTTCAACGGACGATGGTGATAGTTGCAGAATGTTTCCCAATTTTACAATCGTCTTCGACATTTTCATTGCCACTTTTCTTCTCAGATAGCGCATCTCCAATTTTGAAGAGGGCAACTTCCTTCACTGTTAAAAACACGAGTCCAATCACTGTTTCAAAGTAATCCAAGTTTTCCGATATCATATTTACAAAGGCCACGTGATGTTGCCGAGAAGGGACATCGTGTGTGGGTTACGCTTGTTACCTGTGCCCCATCCACAAGTACACCCGGGCTGTCTACTGCCAACCGCAGAAACGCCAAGATTTGGTGAAGGATAGTGACAGCATTTGTGATAAAACCCTTATTAATAAGCACATAATTGTTTTAGAAAATAAGGTTGCAATAATAGCTCGATTCTACGAACTTCTACCGTTGTTGATCCTTCCACGGATAAATCTAGTGATGTTTTATACCACCACCAAATGCGCGCGAATCTTGTTCAAAGTGAAGAAATATTGAGCCTTGGAGAAAGAAGGCCTGACTTGGTTGAACTACCTATCGCTTTCCTGTTGATAGAAATTCACACCGTAGCCGAAATTGTAGTCGTGTCAGAATATTCTAAATTCGTAACTTCTTCTTGCGTGCACAGTGTCTCGACAGCGCCTAAAATTAAAGTTTCCTTGTCGGAGTATCGTTTGAGAATGAAAGAAAATGTTAGCAAGATTGGCGGTTGTGGTATCAATAAAAATAACAATGGTTCAACGGACGATGGTGATAGTTGCAAAATGTTTCCCAATTTACAATCGTATCGACATTTTCATTGCCACTTTTCTGCTCAGATAGTGCATCTCCAATTTTGAAGAGGTCAACTTCCTTCACTGTTAGAAACAAAGTAATCCAAATTTGGATGGCAAGTGATGTAAGGGTCCAAAAATGGTAGGTTAAATCAAAAAATTAATGCCTTCGATTCTTGGTACTAAAACTATACAAATATAAAGAAATTAGTTCAAATTTCGATGAAGAGTGATGGAAGGGTCCAAACATGCTAGCTTTAAGCCAAAAAAGGATGCCTTCGATTGTTGGTACGAAATATATCCTTACTATCTCAACCATAGACATTATAACACTATTAAGCCCTAGACAATCTATTGGGGAAAGCGGTCCTTGAACGTTTTTGTGAGGGATTTTTCGCTTCTTCTCCTTCGCATGTGTGATCGGGTGAATGACTGGTGGCGTTTCCCTAGCGACTAGCAAAGGAGTTATTAAATAAATAAAACTAAAATGCGGGAAATTCAAGTTGCAATTTCTGGATTTTTGAAAACGATATTGTATTAGGCCTAACGTTAAGTTGTAATATTTATATCAATATGAATATTTCACAAAGTTTATTAAATGGAAAAATGGTTTTTATTTAGAATAAAGTATAAAATACTGGAAAAAGGTGGTTTATGTAAAAATTTAAAGATTATAATTTATTTTTTTAAGAAATCAAAATTTGCATTAGTTTTTGTTATTTTAAAACCTAATTATTTACCTTAAAATGGGTAAATATTGCATTGTTTCTTCTTGAAAAAGTTTTTCAGCAAAGGATAAAATACCTTACCACAAGTATTATTATGATATTATATTTTCACTTTTTTTATTAAAAAGAAAAAATCCATGGTACATATTTTTGTCTGATATAGATTCCCACTAAGCAAACTACATGTGTGTTCGAAATGTCTTAAGGCTATAAATAAATCAGATTTAAAGCTTAGTCCCTACCATTTTGTGTGTGGAAAGCACTTTACGGAAAGTGACTATCGCTTTCATTTTAAATGAGGTTTTGAAATCGGAACACCCACTTTTGATAGCACTATCAGTTGATGAAATGCCCATTAAGAAGCATACTGAATGGATGGGAATTGAATTTTCTGGATACGTTAACTTGGGTTTAGGTCATGATACCCAAGACGCTGACCAAATCGCGACATCAGCTCTGGTCTATATGGCTACAGCCATTAATGGCCACTGGAAAGTGCCAGTTGGCTATTTTCTTGTCCACGGATCACCCACCTTTCTCTTAAAAAATCTCGTGACTGAGTGTTTGTTTAAAATACACAAGACTGGAGCCAAATGTATTGCGATTTTGTTCGATGGCCTACGAAGCAATATCACTATGGCCATCTCATTTGGTGTAATCATTACGGAAAATTTGATTCAGTGCATCTTTCCTAACCCAGGTGCAAACATCTGTTTAATTATTATTTCTTCCGGGTGATGCTATAGCTTTTTTCCCCAGTTGATCCAAGTGAAAATGTTCACTTCATTCTTGATGCTTGCCATATGCTGAAACTCTTAAGAAGTTTATGGGAACATTACGGCGTTTTATTTGACTAACGAACTGGCGGGGTAAGAGTAAATCATTCATTCTAAATTTCGTTAAATTTTCTTAATTAACCTGGCATAATTATTTTAGCGAATTGATTGGGGATATTTGGCCATCCTTTTTAGCTATCAAGAATTCGAGGGTTTAACATTAGCTACCAAACTGACCAAATTTCACGTAAATTTCAAGTCCCAAAAATTAAGGTTAATTTGGCCTTACAAACTTTAAGCATCGAATTTTTGAAGGAGGCAGGAGATCCAGTGTTTCAAGGAAGCAAACCAACATCAGTTTTTATATCATCAATTGATAGGTAAAGTTACATAGAATAATAATTAAATCCAGTTCCTTTTTTAGATACATAATTTAAAATTTTCTCACTTTCCCTTGTACAGAATGTTTGATGTTTTAAACTCTAGAAACCCAATGTCCAAGGGTTTCAAAGCACCGATTCGTCTTTCAAACCTAGAAATAACAGAAAAAGGTCTCATTAAAACAAAAAACTTATTTAATTTAAAGGATATAGAAGAAAACTTGATATTTAATAGTGTTAGGAAAACGGCCATCTTGGGTTTTGGTGTGACTATTCAAAGCGTGTTGTCAAGAGCGGGAAAATATGTTGCACCCTGTGATGCTTCACTTAAGTATAAAGTTATTTTTACAATAGAGTTATTTCAGTGGGGAAAGGAGTTTGAAATTTTTCGTCTGCCTACAAAAAACCAAGGAGTATACGTTTTAAATTTTTAGTAACAGCTTGGAGGTCGCCATTTTGTGCAGTTTTTTCTAAGGCTAGGCCATTAAGAGCGTTGTAATATTATCTTAGTTGTGCTGTTTGTGATAAAAATGGCACAGTTTTCCACATATTTTGATAATTTAAATTATGACAGTGCCAAAGAAAGATACAAATCGAAGATTTTGGTAATTGACAATGTTGATCCATATGTTTTAAAAGCAAATGCATGTATAAGAGTGAACCCAAGTGAAATTGAAAAATTTCAATATTTAATTTCAACTTCATTCCCTGATATATATTTGTATCTTGTTGAGGGTATTTCCCCTTTTACTAAAGAGCAATTTAAAAACTATAAGGGTATGTACGCTTATAATCTATTTGTTTGTGGGTTCGTGAGGGACCTTTTAGTCAAGAAGTTCGTCAATAAAATGCTCGCACTAACTACTTTAAGTACTAAGTTTCTATTAAAAGGTATCGATTAAGAATTATAATTTTATTCTTAGATCATGCACTCCCAGCGATTAAGGGAAACTCCCCTTAAACCATGGGTTATCATCTCTGAAAACGGAAAAATTATTTCAGCCCATTGTACGTGTATGGCAGGCCTTGCCGAGTCTTGCACTCATGTAGCTGCGCTGCTATTTTATATGGAATATGCAGTTCGCTACAGAGAAATCAAAACTGTCACTGGTGTAGCGTCTTACTGGTCGGTACCTGTGACGAAATAACTTTCTTATTCCGAGATTAGCAAAATGAATCTCAAATATGCATTCGGGAAAAAAACACGACTAGACACACTTTTAGAAGAACCTAAAGAGAATGATGCTAGTCTTCTGGGTAATAAATCTAAGAAATCCTGTGTCCTGAAACAAAAGACTGTTCCACCAATTACTAATGATGACCAAATCATTTGAAACCTGCCGTTGGGGGCTGTGAATATCTGGGATTTGAAACGTTCCGTTGGGGGCTGCTAGTATCTGGGATTTGAAAATGTGCCTTTGGGGCTACTAGTATCTGGGATTTGAAACGTGCCATTGGGGCTGCTAATATCTGGGATTTGAAACCTGCCGTTGGTGGCTGCAAATATCTGGGATTTGAAACATGCCGTTGGGGCTGCAAATATCTGGGAAATGAACCCTATCGTTGTTGGCTTCTAATATCTGGGGTTTTAATTCTGCCGTTGGGGGCTTCTAATATCTGGGATTTGATCACCTGCCGTTGGTGGCTTCTAATATCTGGGATTTGATCACCTGCGGTTGGTGGCTTCTAATATCTTGGATTTGATCACCTGCGATTGGTGGCTTCTAATATCTTGGATTTATTACCTGCCGTTGGGGCTTCTAAAATCTCGGATTTTAACAACTGCGCTTGGTGGCTTCATATATCTCGGATTTGAAACCTGCCGTTGTGGGCTGGGTATATCTGGGATTTGATTCCTGCCGTTGGGGGCTACTAAAATCTGGGATTTGATTCCTGCCGTTCGGGGCTGTGAATATCTGGGATTTGATCACCTGCCGTTGGTTGCTTCCAATATCTGGGATTTGATCACCTGCCGTTGGTTGCTTCTAATATCTGGGATTTCATCACCTGCCGTTGGTGGCTTCTAATATCTGGGATTTCATCACCTGCCGTTGGTGGCTTCTAATATATCTGCGATTTGAAACCTGCCGTTGGGGGATTTGAAAAAGTGCCTTTGGGGGCAGCTAGTATCTGGGATTTGAAACGTGCCATTGGGGGCTGCTAATATCTGGGATTTGATCACCTGCCGTTGGTGGCTACTAATATCTGGGATTTGATCACCTGCCGTTGGTGGCTTCTAATATCTGGGATTTGATCACCTGCCGTTGGTGACTTCTAATATCTGGGATTTCATCACCTGCCGTTGGTGGCTTCTAATATCAGGGATTTGATCTCCTGCCGTTGGTGGCTTCTCATATCTGGGATTTCATCACCTGCCGTTGGTGGCTTCTAATATCTGGGATTTGAAACCTGCCGTTGGGGACTGTGAATATCTGGTATTTGAAACGTGGCGTTGGGGGCTACCAGTTTCTGGGATTTGAAAAAATAGAAAGCCAATATCGCCACACGCAATTTAATTTCTGTCCAGCGTAACTCTTTTTTTTTGTTTGTCGCTTGACGTCGGGCGAAAAGTGTGATAACCATGCTTTATGCTAATGGCGTATAAACAGTGCACACAAAAAATTAAGTGATTCTTTGGAGTAAAAATGGTGTACTTTTTAAATACACCTATATAACGCCTAACATTTTCACATGAATAACAAAAACGGTGTTTTATTGGTATTTTAAATGTGACCATTATCTACGGCAAAATGTTTAGTTAATAAAGGTGTAAAATCTATCTGGAATTACTCCTTTTTTCGGAAAGGCTGTTATAAGGGTAAATCTCAGACTTTAAATTTTATAAACTGGTATTTTTTAGCACAATTCTGTAAATTTTCAATTGCTATATATAGTTAAACAGTCTCATACAGTACCATACATTAACGCGAGAGCGGCGAGAGAACAATTTCGCATTTTTTCATCGATTTATGATTATGATTAATATTAATATGAAATAGTTTTGTAGATAATTAATATTTAGCGAAATAGAAGTTTCAAAAGAGTGTAATTCAAGAAGACACTTTTTTTACAAACTAATAACACCCAAAAAGAGTTTCGTCGCCTTGAGTTTTTCCGGACAATTTCAGTAATAATAATCTTTAAAATACCGTTTGAAATTAAACATGGAAATTAAATAATAATGCTGTGTGATAGAAAATCAATAACTTGTTTCTTAAATGAGGTCTTCAGTATATGTTTAAATGTGAAGTAAATCCAAAGCCTATTAAGTGAAGGAAAAAGTCTTAATTGTTCGTATTAAATTAAATATAACAGCATTTTTAAAGATGAATTTTCTTGAGAAAATATTTTTATCCCTGAGTAAAACGTAGCTTAGGAATTGGTGATCAGGTGCTATGGTAACTTTATAAAACCTGCTAAATGTGTTATGTGACACTTTTAAAAGCGTTACGCGGCATTCTTTAAAGCGTTACGCGACACACTAAAGGCGTTACGCGACACTCTTAAAGGCGTTACGCGACACTCTTAAAGGCGTTACGCGACACTCTTAAAGGCGTTACGCTACACTCTTAAAGTCGTTACGCGACACTTAAGGCGTTACGCGACACTCTTAAAGTCGTTACGCGACACTCTTAAAGTCGTTACGCGACACTCTTAAAGTCGTTACGCGGCACTCTTAAAGGCGTTACGCGACACTCTTAAAGGCGTTACGCGACACTCTTAAAGTCGTTACGCGACACTCTTAAAGGCGTTACGCGACCCTCTTAAAGGTGTTACGCGACCCTCTTAAAGTCGTTACGCGACACTCTTAAAGGCGTTACGCGACACGCTTAAAGGCGTTACGCGACACTCTTAAAGGCGTTACGCGACACGCTTAAAGGCGTTACGCGACACGCTTAAAGGCGTTACGCGACACTCTTAAAGGCGTTACGCGACACTCTTAAAGGCGTTACGCGACACTCTTAAAGGCGTTACGCGACACTCTTAAAGTCGTTACGCGACACTCTTAAAGGCGTTACGCGACACGCTTAAAAGCGTTACGCGACACGCTTAAAACGTTACGCGACGCTCTTAAAAGCGTTACGCGACACTCTTAAAAGCGTTACGCGACACTCTTAAAGTCGTTACGCGACACTCTTAAAGGCGTTACGCGACACGCTTAAAGGCGTTACGCGACACGCTTAAAGGCGTTACGCGACACGCTTAAAGGCGTTACGCGACACTCTTAAAGGCGTTACGCGACACTCTTAAAGGCGTTACGCGACACTCTTAAAGGCGTTACGCGACACTCTTAAAGGCGTTACGCGACACTCTTAAAGTCGTTACGCGACACTCTTAAAGTCGTTACGCGACACTCTTAAAGGCGTTACGCGACACGCTTAAAAGCGTTACGCGACACTCTTAAAGGCGTTACGCGACACGCTTAAAAGCGTTACGCGACACGCTTAAAACGTTACGCGACGCTCTTAAAAGCGTTACGCGACACTCTTAAAAGCGTTACGCGACACTCTTAAAGTCGTTACGCGACACTCTTAAAGGCGTTACGCGACACGCTTAAAGGCGTTACGCGACACGCTTAAAGGCGTTACGCGACACGCTTAAAGGCGTTACGCGACACTCTTAAAGGCGTTACGCGACACTCTTAAAGGCGTTACGCGACACTCTTAAAGGCGTTACGCTACACTCTTAAAGGTGTTACGCGACACTCTTAAAGTCGTTACGCGACACTCTTAAAGTCGTTACGCGACACTCTTAAAGGCGTTACGCGACACGCTTAAAAGCGTTACGCGACACTCTTAAAGGCGTTACGCGACACGCTTAAAAGCGTTACGCGACACGCTTAAAACGTTACGCGACGCTCTTAAAAGCGTTACGCGACACTCTTAAAAGCGTTACGCGACACTCTTAAAGGCGTTACGCGACACGCTTAAAGGCGTTACGCGACACGCTTAAAGGCGTTACGCGACACGCTTAAAGGCGTTACGCGACACGCTTAAAGGCGTTACGCGACACGCTTAAAGGCGTTACGCGACACGCTTAAAGGCGTTACGCGACACGCTTAAAGGCGTTACGCGACACTCTTAAAGGTGTTACGCGACACGCTTAAAGGCGTTACGCGACACTTAAGGCGTTACGCGACACTCTTAAAGTCGTTACGCGACACTCTTAAAGTCGTTACGCGACACTCTTAAAGGCGTTACGCGACACGCTTAAAGGCGTTACGCGACACTCTTAAAGGCGTTACGCGACACGCTTAAAGGCGTTACGCGACACGCTTAAAGGCGTTACGCGACACGCTTAAAGGCGTTACGCGACACGCTTAAAAGCGTTACGCGACACGCTTAAAACGTTACGCGACACTCTTAAAAGCGTTACGCGACACTCTTAAAAGCGTTACGCGACACTCTTAAAGTCGTTACGCGACACTCTTAAAGGCGTTACGCGACACGCTTAAAGGCGTTACGCGACACGCTTAAAGGCGTTACGCGACACGCTTAAAGGCGTTACGCGACACGCTTAAAGGCGTTACGCGACACGCTTAAAGGCGTTACGCGACACGCTTAAAGGCGTTACGCGACACTCTTAAAGGTGTTACGCGACACGCTTAAAGGCGTTACGCGACACTTAAGGCGTTACGCGACACTCTTAAAGTCGTTACGCGACACTCTTAAAGTCGTTACGCGACACTCTTAAAGGCGTTACGCGACACGCTTAAAGGCGTTACGCGACACTCTTAAAAGCGTTACGCGACACTCTTAAAAGCGTTACGCGACACTCTTAAAGAAGTTACGCGACACGCTTAAAGGCGTTACGCGACACTTAAGGCGTTACGCGACACTCTTAAAGGCGTTACGCGACACGCTTAAAGGCGTTACGCGACACGCTTAAAGGCGTTACGCGACACGCTTAAAGGCGTTACGCGACACGCTTAAAGGCGTTACGCGACACGCTTAAAGGCGTTACGCGACACTCTTAAAGGCGTTACGCGACACTCTTAAAGGCGTTACGCGACACTCTTAAAGGCGTTACGCGACACTCTTAAAGTCGTTACGCGACACTCTTAAAGTCGTTACGCGACACTCTTAAAGGCGTTACGCGACACGCTTAAAAGCGTTACGCGACACTCTTAAAGGCGTTACGCGACACGCTTAAAAGCGTTACGCGACACGCTTAAAACGTTACGCGACGCTCTTAAAAGCGTTACGCGACACTCTTAAAAGCGTTACGCGACACTCTTAAAGTCGTTACGCGACACTCTTAAAGGCGTTACGCGACACGCTTAAAGGCGTTACGCGACACGCTTAAAGGCGTTACGCGACACTCTTAAAGGCGTTACGCGACACTCTTAAAGGCGTTACGCGACACTCTTAAAGGCGTTACGCGACACTCTTAAAGGTGTTACGCGACACTCTTAAAGTCGTTACGCGACACTCTTAAAGTCGTTACGCGACACTCTTAAAGGCGTTACGCGACACGCTTAAAAGCGTTACGCGACACTCTTAAAGGCGTTACGCGACACGCTTAAAGCGTTACGCGACACGCTTAAAACGTTACGCGACACTCTTAAAAGCGTTACGCGACACTCTTAAAAGCGTTACGCGACACTCTTAAAGGCGTTACGCGACACTCTTAAAGTCGTTACGCGACACTTAAGGCGTTACGCGACACTCTTAAAGTCGTTACGCGACACTCTTAAAGTCGTTACGCGACACTCTTAAAGTCGTTACGCGACACTCTTAAAGGCGTTACGCGACACTCTTAAAGGCGTTACGCGACACTCTTAAAGTCGTTACGCGACACTCTTAAAGGCGTTACGCGACACTCTTAAAGGTGTTACGCGACACTCTTAAAGTCGTTACGCGACACTCTTAAAGGCGTTACGCGACACGCTTAAAGGCGTTACGCGACACTCTTAAAGGCGTTACGCGACACGCTTAAAGGCGTTACGCGACACGCTTAAAGGCGTTACGCGACACTCTTAAAGGCGTTACGCGACACTCTTAAAGGCGTTACGCGACACTCTTAAAGGCGTTACGCGACACTCTTAAAGTCGTTACGCGACACTCTTAAAGTCGTTACGCGACACTCTTAAAGTCGTTACGCGACACTCTTAAAGGCGTTACGCGACACGCTTAAAAGCGTTACGCGACACGCTTAAAACGTTACGCGACACTCTTAAAAGCGTTACGCGACACTCTTAAAAGCGTTACGCGACACTCTTAAAGTCGTTACGCGACACTCTTAAAGGCGTTACGCGACACGCTTAAAGGCGTTACGCGACACGCTTAAAGGCGTTACGCGACACGCTTAAAGGCGTTACGCGACACTCTTAAAGGCGTTACGCGACACTCTTAAAGGCGTTACGCGACACTCTTAAAGGCGTTACGCTACACTCTTAAAGGTGTTACGCGACACTCTTAAAGTCGTTACGCGACACTCTTAAAGTCGTTACGCGACACTCTTAAAGGCGTTACGCGACACGCTTAAAAGCGTTACGCGACACTCTTAAAGGCGTTACGCGACACGCTTAAAAGCGTTACGCGACACGCTTAAAACGTTACGCGACGCTCTTAAAAGCGTTACGCGACACTCTTAAAAGCGTTACGCGACACTCTTAAAGTCGTTACGCGACACTCTTAAAGGCGTTACGCGACACGCTTAAAGGCGTTACGCGACACGCTTAAAGGCGTTACGCGACACGCTTAAAGGCGTTACGCGACACTCTTAAAGGCGTTACGCGACACTCTTAAAGGCGTTACGCGACACTCTTAAAGGCGTTACGCGACACTCTTAAAGGCGTTACGCGACACTCTTAAAGTCGTTACGCGACACTCTTAAAGTCGTTACGCGACACTCTTAAAGGCGTTACGCGACACGCTTAAAAGCGTTACGCGACACTCTTAAAGGCGTTACGCGACACGCTTAAAAGCGTTACGCGACACGCTTAAAACGTTACGCGACGCTCTTAAAAGCGTTACGCGACACTCTTAAAAGCGTTACGCGACACTCTTAAAGGCGTTACGCGACACGCTTAAAGGCGTTACGCGACACGCTTAAAGGCGTTACGCGACACGCTTAAAGGCGTTACGCGACACGCTTAAAGGCGTTACGCGACACGCTTAAAGGCGTTACGCGACACGCTTAAAGGCGTTACGCGACACGCTTAAAGGCGTTACGCGACACTCTTAAAGGCGTTACGCGACACGCTTAAAGGCGTTACGCGACACTTAAGGCGTTACGCGACACTCTTAAAGTCGTTACGCGACACTCTTAAAGTCGTTACGCGACACTCTTAAAGGCGTTACGCGACACGCTTAAAGGCGTTACGCGACACTCTTAAAGGCGTTACGCGACACTCTTAAAGGCGTTACGCGACACGCTTAAAGGCGTTACGCGACACGCTTAAAGGCGTTACGCGACACGCTTAAAAGCGTTACGCGACACGCTTAAAACGTTACGCGACTCTTAAAAGCGTTACGCGACACTCTAAAAGCGTTACGCGACACTCTTAAAGTCGTTACGCGACACTCTTAAAGGCGTTACGCGACACGCTTAAAGGCGTTACGCGACACGCTTAAAGGCGTTACGCGACACGCTTAAAGGCGTTACGCGACACGCTTAAAGGCGTTACGCGACACGCTTAAAGGCGTTACGCGACACTCTTAAAGGTGTTACGCGACACGCTTAAAGGCGTTACGCGACACTTAAGGCGTTACGCGACACTCTTAAAGTCGTTACGCGACACTCTTAAAGTCGTTACGCGACACTCTTAAAGGCGTTACGCGACACGCTTAAAGGCGTTACGCGACACTCTTAAAGCGTTACGCGACACTCTTAAAAGCGTTACGCGACACTCTTAAAGAAGTTACGCGACACGCTTAAAGGCGTTACGCGACACTTAAGGCGTTACGCGACACTCTTAAAGGCGTTACGCGACACGCTTAAAGGCGTTACGCGACACTCTTAAAGGCGTTACGCGACACGCTTAAAGGCGTTACGCGACACGCTTAAAGGCGTTACGCGACACGCTTAAAGGCGTTACGCGACACGCTTAAAGGCGTTACGCGACACGCTTAAAGGCGTTACGCGACACTCTTAAAGGCGTTACGCGACACTCTTAAAGGCGTTACGCGACACTCTTAAAGTCGTTACGCGACACTCTTAAAGTCGTTACGCGACACTCTTAAAGTCGTTACGCGACACTCTTAAAGGCGTTACGCGACACGCTTAAAAGCGTTACGCGACACTCTTAAAGGCGTTACGCGACACGCTAAAAGCGTTACGCGACACGCTTAAAACGTTACGCGACACTCTTAAAAGCGTTACGCGACACTCTTAAAGCGTTACGCGACACTCTTAAAGTCGTTACGCGACACTCTTAAAGGCGTTACGCGACACGCTTAAAGGCGTTACGCGACACGCTTAAAGGCGTTACGCGACACGCTTAAAGGCGTTACGCGACACTCTTAAAGGCGTTACGCGACACTCTTAAAGGCGTTACGCGACACTCTTAAAGGCGTTACGCGACACTCTTAAAGGCGTTACGCGACACTCTTAAAGTCGTTACGCGACACTCTTAAAGTCGTTACGCGACACTCTTAAAGGCGTTACGCGACACGCTTAAAAGCGTTACGCGACACTCTTAAAGGCGTTACGCGACACGCTTAAAAGCGTTACGCGACACGCTTAAAACGTTACGCGACACTCTTAAAAGCGTTACGCGACACTCTTAAAAGCGTTACGCGACACTCTTAAAGTCGTTACGCGACACTCTTAAAGGCGTTACGCGACACGCTTAAAGGCGTTACGCGACACGCTTAAAGGCGTTACGCGACACGCTTAAAGGCGTTACGCGACACGCTTAAAGGCGTTACGCGACACTCTTAAAGGCGTTACGCGACACGCTTAAAGGCGTTACGCGACACTCTTAAAGGCGTTACGCGACACGCTTAAAGGCGTTACGCGACACTTAAGGCGTTACGCGACACTCTTAAAGTCGTTACGCGACACTCTTAAAGTCGTTACGCGACACTCTTAAAGGCGTTACGCGACACGCTTAAAGGCGTTACGCGACACTCTTAAAGGCGTTACGCGACACGCTTAAAGGCGTTACGCGACACGCTTAAAGGCGTTACGCGACACGCTTAAAGGCGTTACGCGACACGCTTAAAAGCGTTACGCGACACGCTTAAACGTTACGCGACTCTTAAAAGCGTTACGCGACACTCTTAAAAGCGTTACGCGACACTCTTAAAGTCGTTACGCGACACTCTTAAAGGCGTTACGCGACACGCTTAAAGGCGTTACGCGACACGCTTAAAGGCGTTACGCGACACGCTTAAAGGCGTTACGCGACACGCTTAAAGGCGTTACGCGACACGCTTAAAGGCGTTACGCGACACGCTTAAAGGCGTTACGCGACACTCTTAAAGGCGTTACGCGACACGCTTAAAGGCGTTACGCGACACTTAAGGCGTTACGCGACACTCTTAAAGTCGTTACGCGACACTCTTAAAGTCGTTACGCGACACTCTTAAAGGCGTTACGCGACACGCTTAAAGGCGTTACGCGACACTCTTAAAAGCGTTACGCGACACTCTTAAAAGCGTTACGCGACACTCTTAAAGAAGTTACGCGACACGCTTAAAGGCGTTACGCGACACTTAAGGCGTTACGCGACACTCTTAAAGGCGTTACGCGACACGCTTAAAGGCGTTACGCGACACGCTTAAAGGCGTTACGCGACACGCTTAAAGGCGTTACGCGACACGCTTAAAGGCGTTACGCGACACTCTTAAAGGCGTTACGCGACACGCTTAAAGGCGTTACGCGACACTTAAGGCGTTACGCGACACTCTTAAAGTCGTTACGCGACACTCTTAAAGGCGTTACGCGACACGCTTAAAGGCGTTACGCGACACGCTTAAAGGCGTTACGCGACACTCTTAAAAGCGTTACGCGACACTCTTAAAGAAGTTACGCGACACGCTTAAAGGCGTTACGCGACACTTAAGGCGTTACGCGACACGCTTAAAGGCGTTACGCGACACTCTTAAAGGCGTTACGCGACACGCTTAAAGGCGTTACGCGACACGCTTAAAGGCGTTACGCGACACGCTTAAAGGCGTTACGCGACACGCTTAAAAGCGTTACGCGACACGCTTAAAACGTTACGCGACGCTCTTAAAAGCGTTACGCGACACTCTTAAAAGCGTTACGCGACACTCTTAAAGTCGTTACGCGACACTCTTAAAGGCGTTACGCGACACGCTTAAAGGCGTTACGCGACACGCTTAAAGGCGTTACGCGACACGCTTAAAGGCGTTACGCGACACGCTTAAAGGCGTTACGCGACACGCTTAAAGGCGTTACGCGACACGCTTAAAGGCGTTACGCGACACTCTTAAAGGTGTTACGCGACACGCTTAAAGGCGTTACGCGACACTTAAGGCGTTACGCGACACTCTTAAAGTCGTTACGCGACACTCTTAAAGTCGTTACGCGACACTCTTAAAGGCGTTACGCGACACGCTTAAAGGCGTTACGCGACACTCTTAAAAGCGTTACGCGACACTCTTAAAAGCGTTACGCGACACTCTTAAAGAAGTTACGCGACACGCTTAAAGGCGTTACGCGACACTTAAGGCGTTACGCGACACTCTTAAAGGCGTTACGCGACACGCTTAAAGGCGTTACGCGACACGCTTAAAGGCGTTACGCGACACGCTTAAAGGCGTTACGCGACACGCTTAAAGGCGTTACGCGACACTCTTAAAGGTGTTACGCGACACGCTTAAAGGCGTTACGCGACACTTAAGGCGTTACGCGACACTCTTAAAGTCGTTACGCGACACTCTTAAAGGCGTTACGCGACACGCTTAAAGGCGTTACGCGACACGCTTAAAGGCGTTACGCGACACTCTTAAAAGCGTTACGCGACACTCTTAAAGGCGTTACGCGACACGCTTAAAGGCGTTACGCGACACTTAAGGCGTTACGCGACACTCTTAAAGTCGTTACGCGACACTTAAGGCGTTACGCGACACTCTTAAAGGCGTTACGCGACACGCTTAAAGGCGTTACGCGACACGCTTAAAGGCGTTACGCGACACGCTTAAAGGCGTTACGCGACACGCTTAAAGGCGTTACGCGACACTCTTAAAGGCGTTACGCGACACGCTTAAAGGCGTTACGCGACACTTAAGGCGTTACGCGACACTCTTAAAGTCGTTACGCGACACTCTTAAAGTCGTTACGCGACACTCTTAAAGGCGTTACGCGACACGCTTAAAGGCGTTACGCGACACTCTTAAAAGCGTTACGCGACACTCTTAAAGCGTTACGCGACACTCTTAAGGCGTTACGCGACACGCTTAAAGGCGTTACGCGACACTTAAGGCGTTACGCGACACTCTTAAAGTCGTTACGCGACACTTAAGGCGTTACGCGACACTCTTAAAGGCGTTACGCGACACTCTTAAAGCGTTACGCGACACTCTTAAAGGCGTTACGCGACACTCTTAAAGGCGTTACGCGACACTCTTAAAGGCGTTACGCGACACTCTTAAAGGCGTTACGCGACACTCTTAAAGGCGTTACGCGACACGCTTAAAGGCGTTACGCGACACTCTTAAAGGCGTTACGCGACACGCTTAAAGGCGTTACGCGACACGCTTAAAGCGTTACGCGACACTCTTAAAAGCGTTACGCGACACTCTTAAAGCGTTACGCGACACTTAAAGCGTTACGCGACACTCTTAAAGCGTTACGCGACACTCTTAAAGGCGTTACGCGACACTCTTAAAGGCGTTACGCGACACTCTTAAAGGCGTTACGCGACACGCTTAAAGGCGTTACGCGACACGCTTAAAGGCGTTACGCGACACGCTTAAAGGCGTTACGCGACACGCTTAAAGGCGTTACGCGACACTCTTAAAGGCGTTACGCGACACTCTTAAAGGCGTTACGCGACACGCTTAAGGCGTTACGCGACACGCTTAAAGGCGTTACGCGACACGCTTAAAGGCGTTACGCGACACTCTTAAAGGCGTTACGCGACACGCTTAAAGGCGTTACGCGACACTTAAAGGCGTTACGCGACACTCTTAAAGGCGTTACGCGACACTCTTAAAGGCGTTACGCGACACTCTTAAAGGCGTTACGCGACACGCTTAAGGCGTTACGCGACACTCTTAAAGGCGTTACGCGACACTCTTAAAGGCGTTACGCGACACGCTTAAAGGCGTTACGCGACACTCTTAAAGGCGTTACGCGACACTCTTAAAGGCGTTACGCGACACTTAAGGCGTTACGCGACACTCTTAAAGGCGTTACGCGACACTCTTAAAGGCGTTACGCGACACTCTTAAAGGCGTTACGCGACACTCTTAAAGGCGTTACGCGACACGCTTAAAGGCGTTACGCGACACTTAAAGGCGTTACGCGACACTCTTAAAGGCGTTACGCGACACTTAAAGGCGTTACGCGACACTCTTAAAGGCGTTACGCGACACTCTTAAAGGCGTTACGCGACACGCTTAAAGGCGTTACGCGACACGCTTAAAGGCGTTACGCGACACGCTTAAAGGCGTTACGCGACACTCTTAAAGGCGTTACGCGACACTCTTAAAGGCGTTACGCGACACTCTTAAAGGCGTTACGCGACACGCTTAAAGGCGTTACGCGACACTTAAGGCGTTACGCGACACTCTTAAAGGCGTTACGCGACACTCTTAAAGGCGTTACGCGACACTCTTAAAGGCGTTACGCGACACTCTTAAAGGCGTTACGCGACACTCTTAAAGGCGTTACGCGACACTCTTAAAGGCGTTACGCGACACGCTTAAAGGCGTTACGCGACACGCTTAAAGGCGTTACGCGACACGCTTAAAAGCGTTACGCGACACGCTTAAAGGCGTTACGCGACACTCTTAAAAGCGTTACGCGACACTCTTAAAGCGTTACGCGACACTCTTAAAGTCGTTACGCGACACTCTTAAAGGCGTTACGCGACACTCTTAAAGGCGTTACGCGACACGCTTAAAGGCGTTACGCGACACGCTTAAAGGCGTTACGCGACACGCTTAAAGGCGTTACGCGACACGCTTAAAGGCGTTACGCGACACGCTTAAAGGCGTTACGCGACACTCTTAAAGGCGTTACGCGACACGCTTAAAGGCGTTACGCGACACTTAAGGCGTTACGCGACACTCTTAAAGTCGTTACGCGACACTCTTAAAGGCGTTACGCGACACTCTTAAAGGCGTTACGCGACACGCTTAAAGGCGTTACGCGACACTCTTAAAGCGTTACGCGACACTCTTAAAAGCGTTACGCGACACTCTTAAAGGCGTTACGCGACACGCTTAAAGGCGTTACGCGACACTTAAGGCGTTACGCGACACTCTTAAAGGCGTTACGCGACACTCTTAAAGGCGTTACGCGACACGCTTAAAGGCGTTACGCGACACGCTTAAAGGCGTTACGCGACACGCTTAAAGGCGTTACGCGACACTCTTAAAGGTGTTACGCGACACGCTTAAAGGCGTTACGCGACACTTAAGGCGTTACGCGACACTCTTAAAGTCGTTACGCGACACTCTTAAAGTCGTTACGCGACACTCTTAAAGGCGTTACGCGACACGCTTAAAGGCGTTACGCGACACTCTTAAAAGCGTTACGCGACACTCTTAAAGGCGTTACGCGACACGCTTAAAGGCGTTACGCGACACTTAAGGCGTTACGCGACACTCTTAAAGTCGTTACGCGACACTTAAGGCGTTACGCGACACTCTTAAAGGCGTTACGCGACACGCTTAAAGGCGTTACGCGACACGCTTAAAGGCGTTACGCGACACGCTTAAAGGCGTTACGCGACACGCTTAAAGGCGTTACGCGACACGCTTAAAGGCGTTACGCGACACTCTTAAAGGCGTTACGCGACACGCTTAAAGGCGTTACGCGACACTTAAGGCGTTACGCGACACTCTTAAAGTCGTTACGCGACACTCTTAAAGTCGTTACGCGACACTCTTAAAGGCGTTACGCGACACGCTTAAAGGCGTTACGCGACACTTAAGGCGTTACGCGACACTCTTAAAAGCGTTACGCGACACTCTTAAAAGCGTTACGCGACACTCTTAAAGGCGTTACGCGACACTCTTAAAGGCGTTACGCGACACGCTTAAAGGCGTTACGCGACACGCTTAAAGGCGTTACGCGACACGCTTAAAGGCGTTACGCGACACGCTTAAAGGCGTTACGCGACACTCTTAAAGGCGTTACGCGACACTCTTAAAGGCGTTACGCGACACGCTTAAAGGCGTTACGCGACACGCTTAAAGGCGTTACGCGACACGCTTAAAGGCGTTACGCGACACTTAAGGCGTTACGCGACACTCTTAAAGGCGTTACGCGACACTTAAGGCGTTACGCGACACTCTTAAAGGCGTTACGCGACACGCTTAAAGGCGTTACGCGACACGCTTAAAGGCGTTACGCGACACGCTTAAAGGCGTTACGCGACACTCTTAAAGGCGTTACGCGACACGCTTAAAGGCGTTACGCGACACGCTTAAAGGCGTTACGCGACACTTAAGGCGTTACGCGACACTCTTAAAGTCGTTACGCGACACTCTTAAAGTCGTTACGCGACACTCTTAAAGGCGTTACGCGACACGCTTAAAGGCGTTACGCGACACTCTTAAAAGCGTTACGCGACACTCTTAAAGGCGTTACGCGACACGCTTAAAGGCGTTACGCGACACTTAAGGCGTTACGCGACACTCTTAAAGTCGTTACGCGACACTTAAGGCGTTACGCGACACTCTTAAAGGCGTTACGCGACACGCTTAAAGGCGTTACGCGACACGCTTAAAGGCGTTACGCGACACGCTTAAAGGCGTTACGCGACACGCTTAAAGGCGTTACGCGACACGCTTAAAGGCGTTACGCGACACTCTTAAAGGCGTTACGCGACACGCTTAAAGGCGTTACGCGACACTTAAGGCGTTACGCGACACTCTTAAAGGCGTTACGCGACACTCTTAAAGGCGTTACGCGACACGCTTAAAGGCGTTACGCGACACGCTTAAAGGCGTTACGCGACACGCTTAAAGGCGTTACGCGACACGCTTAAAGGCGTTACGCGACACTCTTAAAGGCGTTACGCGACACGCTTAAAGGCGTTACGCGACACTTAAGGCGTTACGCGACACTCTTAAAGTCGTTACGCGACACTCTTAAAGCGTTACGCGACACTCTTAAAGGCGTTACGCGACACGCTTAAAGCGTTACGCGACACTCTTAAAAGCGTTACGCGACACTCTTAAAGTCGTTACGCGACACTCTTAAAGGCGTTACGCGACACTCTTAAAGGCGTTACGCGACACGCTTAAAGGCGTTACGCGACACTCTTAAAAGCGTTACGCGACACTCTTAAAGGCGTTACGCGACACGCTTAAAGGCGTTACGCGACACTTAAGGCGTTACGCGACACTCTTAAAGTCGTTACGCGACACTTAAGGCGTTACGCGACACTCTTAAAGGCGTTACGCGACACGCTTAAAGGCGTTACGCGACACGCTTAAAGGCGTTACGCGACACGCTTAAAGGCGTTACGCGACACTCTTAAAGGCGTTACGCGACACTCTTAAAGGCGTTACGCGACACGCTTAAAGGCGTTACGCGACACTTAAGGCGTTACGCGACACTCTTAAAGTCGTTACGCGACACTCTTAAAGGCGTTACGCGACACTCTTAAAGGCGTTACGCGACACTTAAGGCGTTACGCGACACTCTTAAAAGCGTTACGCGACACTCTTAAAGGCGTTACGCGACACTCTTAAAGTCGTTACGCGACACTCTTAAAGGCGTTACGCGACACGCTTAAAGGCGTTACGCGACACGCTTAAAGGCGTTACGCGACACGCTTAAAGGCGTTACGCGACACTTAAGGCGTTACGCGACACTCTTAAAGTCGTTACGCGACACTCTTAAAGTCGTTACGCGACACTCTTAAAGGCGTTACGCGACACGCTTAAAGGCGTTACGCGACACGCTTAAAGCGTTACGCGACACTCTTAAAAGCGTTACGCGACACTCTTAAAAGCGTTACGCGACACTCTTAAAGGCGTTACGCGACACTCTTAAAGGCGTTACGCGACACTCTTAAAGGCGTTACGCGACACGCTTAAAGGCGTTACGCGACACGCTTAAAGGCGTTACGCGACACGCTTAAAGGCGTTACGCGACACGCTTAAAGGCGTTACGCGACACGCTTAAAGGCGTTACGCGACACGCTTAAAGGCGTTACGCGACACGCTTAAAGGCGTTACGCGACACTCTTAAAGGTGTTACGCGACACGCTTAAAGGCGTTACGCGACACTTAAGGCGTTACGCGACACTCTTAAAGTCGTTACGCGACACTCTTAAAGTCGTTACGCGACACTCTTAAAGGCGTTACGCGACACGCTTAAAACGTTACGCGACACTCTTAAAAGCGTTACGCGACACTCTTAAAGGCGTTACGCGACACTCTTAAAGGCGTTACGCGACACGCTTAAAGGCGTTACGCGACACTTAAGGCGTTACGCGACACTCTTAAAGTCGTTACGCGACACTCTTAAAGTCGTTACGCGACACTCTTAAAGGCGTTACGCGACACGCTTAAAGGCGTTACGCGACACTCTTAAAAGCGTTACGCGACACTCTTAAAGGCGTTACGCGACACGCTTAAAGGCGTTACGCGACACTTAAGGCGTTACGCGACACTCTTAAAGTCGTTACGCGACACTTAAGGCGTTACGCGACACTCTTAAAGGCGTTACGCGACACGCTTAAAGGCGTTACGCGACACGCTTAAAGGCGTTACGCGACACGCTTAAAGGCGTTACGCGACACTCTTAAAGGCGTTACGCGACACTCTTAAAGGCGTTACGCGACACGCTTAAAGGCGTTACGCGACACTTAAGGCGTTACGCGACACTCTTAAAGTCGTTACGCGACACTCTTAAAGTCGTTACGCGACACTCTTAAAGGCGTTACGCGACACGCTTAAAGGCGTTACGCGACACTCTTAAAAGCGTTACGCGACACTCTTAAAGGCGTTACGCGACACGCTTAAAGGCGTTACGCGACACTTAAGGCGTTACGCGACACTCTTAAAGTCGTTACGCGACACTTAAGGCGTTACGCGACACTCTTAAAGGCGTTACGCGACACGCTTAAAGGCGTTACGCGACACGCTTAAAGGCGTTACGCGACACGCTTAAAGGCGTTACGCGACACGCTTAAAGGCGTTACGCGACACGCTTAAAGGCGTTACGCGACACTCTTAAAGGCGTTACGCGACACGCTTAAAGGCGTTACGCGACACTCTTAAAGGCGTTACGCGACACTCTTAAAGTCGTTACGCGACACTCTTAAAGTCGTTACGCGACACTCTTAAAGGCGTTACGCGACACGCTTAAAGGCGTTACGCGACACGCTTAAAGGCGTTACGCGACACTTAAGGCGTTACGCGACACTCTTAAAGTCGTTACGCGACACTTAAGGCGTTACGCGACACTCTTAAAGGCGTTACGCGACACTCTTAAAGGCGTTACGCGACACTCTTAAAGGCGTTACGCGACAATCTTAAAGGCGTTACGCGACACGCTTAAAGGCGTTACGCGACACTCTTAAAAGCGTTACGCGACACTCTTAAAAGCGTTACGCGACACTCTTAAAAGCGTTACGCGACACTCTTAAAAGCGTTACGCGACACTCTTAAAGTCGTTACGCGACACTCTTAAAAGCGTTACGCGACACTCTTAAAAGCGTTACGCGACACTCTTAAAGTCGTTACGCGACACTCTTAAAGGCGTTACGCGACACGCTTAAAGGCGTTACGCGACACGCTTAAAGGCGTTACGCGACACGCTTAAAGGCGTTACGCGACACGCTTAAGGCGTTACGCGACACTCTTAAAGGCGTTACGCGACACTCTTAAAGGCGTTACGCGACACGCTTAAAGGCGTTACGCGACACTCTTAAAGGCGTTACGCGACACGCTTAAAGGCGTTACGCGACACTCTTAAAAGCGTTACGCGACACTCTTAAAAGCGTTACGCGACACTCTTAAAGGCGTTACGCGACACGCTTAAAGGCGTTACGCGACACTTAAGGCGTTACGCGACACTCTTAAAGGCGTTACGCGACACTCTTAAAGGCGTTACGCGACACGCTTAAAGGCGTTACGCGACACGCTTAAAGGCGTTACGCGACACGCTTAAAGGCGTTACGCGACACGCTTAAAGGCGTTACGCGACACTCTTAAAGGCGTTACGCGACACGCTTAAAGGCGTTACGCGACACTTAAGGCGTTACGCGACACTCTTAAAGTCGTTACGCGACACTCTTAAAGTCGTTACGCGACACTCTTAAAGGCGTTACGCGACACGCTTAAAGGCGTTACGCGACACTCTTAAAAGCGTTACGCGACACTCTTAAAGGCGTTACGCGACACGCTTAAAGGCGTTACGCGACACTTAAGGCGTTACGCGACACTCTTAAAGTCGTTACGCGACACTTAAGGCGTTACGCGACACTCTTAAAGGCGTTACGCGACACGCTTAAAGGCGTTACGCGACACGCTTAAAGGCGTTACGCGACACGCTTAAAGGCGTTACGCGACACGCTTAAAGGCGTTACGCGACACGCTTAAAGGCGTTACGCGACACTCTTAAAGGCGTTACGCGACACGCTTAAAGGCGTTACGCGACACTTAAGGCGTTACGCGACACTCTTAAAGTCGTTACGCGACACTCTTAAAGGCGTTACGCGACACTCTTAAAGGCGTTACGCGACACGCTTAAAGGCGTTACGCGACACGCTTAAAGGCGTTACGCGACACTTAAGGCGTTACGCGACACTCTTAAAGTCGTTACGCGACACTCTTAAAGGCGTTACGCGACACTCTTAAAGGCGTTACGCGACACGCTTAAAGGCGTTACGCGACACTCTTAAAAGCGTTACGCGACACTCTTAAAGAAGTTACGCGACACGCTTAAAGGCGTTACGCGACACTTAAGGCGTTACGCGACACTCTTAAAGTCGTTACGCGACACTTAAAGGCGTTACGCGACACTCTTAAAGGCGTTACGCGACACGCTTAAAGGCGTTACGCGACACGCTTAAAGGCGTTACGCGACACGCTTAAAGGCGTTACGCGACACGCTTAAAGGCGTTACGCGACACTCTTAAAGGCGTTACGCGACACGCTTAAAGGCGTTACGCGACACTTAAGGCGTTACGCGACACTCTTAAAGTCGTTACGCGACACTCTTAAAGTCGTTACGCGACACTCTTAAAGGCGTTACGCGACACGCTTAAAGGCGTTACGCGACACTCTTAAAGGCGTTACGCGACACTTAAGGCGTTACGCGACACTCTTAAAGTCGTTACGCGACACTTAAGGCGTTACGCGACACTCTTAAAGGCGTTACGCGACACTCTTAAAGGCGTTACGCGACACTCTTAAAGGCGTTACGCGACACTCTTAAAGGCGTTACGCGACACGCTTAAAGGCGTTACGCGACACTCTTAAAGGCGTTACGCGACACGCTTAAAAGCGTTACGCGACACTCTTAAAGGCGTTACGCGACACGCTTAAAAGCGTTACGCGACACGCTTAAAACGTTACGCGACACTCTTAAAGCGTTACGCGACACTCTTAAAAGCGTTACGCGACACTCTTAAAGCGTTACGCGACACTCTTAAAGGCGTTACGCGACACGCTTAAAGGCGTTACGCGACACGCTTAAAGGCGTTACGCGACACGCTTAAAGGCGTTACGCGACACGCTTAAAGGCGTTACGCGACACGCTTAAAGGCGTTACGCGACACGCTTAAAGGCGTTACGCGACACGCTTAAAGGCGTTACGCGACACTCTTAAAGGCGTTACGCGACACGCTTAAAGGCGTTACGCGACACTTAAGGCGTTACGCGACACTCTTAAAGTCGTTACGCGACACTCTTAAAGGCGTTACGCGACACTCTTAAAGGCGTTACGCGACACGCTTAAAAGCGTTACGCGACACTCTTAAAGCGTTACGCGACACTCTTAAAAGCGTTACGCGACACTCTTAAAGGCGTTACGCGACACTCTTAAAGGCGTTACGCGACACGCTTAAAGGCGTTACGCGACACGCTTAAAGGCGTTACGCGACACGCTTAAGGCGTTACGCGACACTCTTAAAGGCGTTACGCGACACTCTTAAAGGCGTTACGCGACACTCTTAAAGTCGTTACGCGACACTCTTAAAGGCGTTACGCGACACTCTTAAAGGCGTTACGCGACACTCTTAAAGGCGTTACGCGACACTCTTAAAGGCGTTACGCGACACTCTTAAAGGCGTTACGCGACACTCTTAAAAGCGTTACGCGACACTCTTAAAGGCGTTACGCGACACGCTTAAAGGCGTTACGCGACACTTAAGGCGTTACGCGACACTCTTAAAGTCGTTACGCGACACTTAAGGCGTTACGCGACACTCTTAAAGTCGTTACGCGACACTCTTAAAGTCGTTACGCGACACTCTTAAAGGCGTTACGCGACACGCTTAAAGGCGTTACGCGACACTCTTAAAAGCGTTACGCGACACTCTTAAAGCGTTACGCGACACTCTTAAAGTCGTTACGCGACACTCTTAAAGGCGTTACGCGACACTCTTAAAGGCGTTACGCGACACTCTTAAAGGCGTTACGCGACACGCTTAAAGGCGTTACGCGACACTTAAGGCGTTACGCGACACTCTTAAAGGCGTTACGCGACACTTAAAGGCGTTACGCGACACTCTTAAAGGCGTTACGCGACACGCTTAAAGGCGTTACGCGACACTCTTAAAGGCGTTACGCGACACTTAAGGCGTTACGCGACACTCTTAAAGGCGTTACGCGACACTTAAGGCGTTACGCGACACTCTTAAAGGCGTTACGCGACACTCTTAAAGGCGTTACGCGACACTCTTAAAGGCGTTACGCGACACTCTTAAAGGCGTTACGCGACACTCTTAAAGGCGTTACGCGACACTCTTAAAAGCGTTACGCGACACTCTTAAAAGCGTTACGCGACACTCTTAAAGGCGTTACGCGACACTCTTAAAGGCGTTACGCGACACTCTTAAAGGCGTTACGCGACACTCTTAAAGGCGTTACGCGACACTCTTAAAGGCGTTACGCGACACTCTTAAAGGCGTTACGCGACACTCTTAAAGGCGTTACGCGACACTCTTAAAGGCGTTACGCGACACTCTTAAAGGCGTTACGCGACACTCTTAAAGGCGTTACGCGACACTCTTAAAGGCGTTACGCGACACTCTTAAAGGCGTTACGCGACACTCTTAAAAGCGTTACGCGACACTCTTAAACGTTACGCGACACTCTTAAAAGCGTTACGCGACACTCTTAAAAGCGTTACGCGACACTCTTAAAGTCGTTACGCGACACTCTTAAAGGCGTTACGCGACACGCTTAAAGGCGTTACGCGACACGCTTAAAGGCGTTACGCGACACGCTTAAAGGCGTTACGCGACACTCTTAAAGCGTTACGCGACACTCTTAAGGCGTTACGCGACACTCTTAAAGTCGTTACGCGACACTCTTAAAGGCGTTACGCGACACTCTTAAAGTCGTTACGCGACACTCTTAAAGGCGTTACGCGACACTCTTAAAGGCGTTACGCGACACGCTTAAAAGCGTTACGCGACACTCTTAAAGGCGTTACGCGACACGCTTAAAAGCGTTACGCGACACTCTTAAAACGTTACGCGACACTCTTAAAAGCGTTACGCGACACTCTTAAAGTCGTTACGCGACACTCTTAAAGGCGTTACGCGACACTCTTAAAGGCGTTACGCGACACGCTTAAAGGCGTTACGCGACACGCTTAAAGGCGTTACGCGACACTCTTAAAGGCGTTACGCGACACGCTTAAAGGCGTTACGCGACACTCTTAAAGGCGTTACGCGACACTCTTAAAGGTGTTACGCGACACTCTTAAAGGCGTTACGCGACACTTAAGGCGTTACGCGACACTCTTAAAGTCGTTACGCGACACTCTTAAAGTCGTTACGCGACACTCTTAAAGGCGTTACGCGACACGCTTAAAGGCGTTACGCGACACTCTTAAAGCGTTACGCGACACTCTTAAAGGCGTTACGCGACACGCTTAAAGGCGTTACGCGACACTTAAGGCGTTACGCGACACTCTTAAAGTCGTTACGCGACACTTAAGGCGTTACGCGACACTCTTAAAGGCGTTACGCGACACTCTTAAAGCGTTACGCGACACTCTTAAAGGCGTTACGCGACACTTAAGGCGTTACGCGACACTCTTAAAGCGTTACGCGACACTTAAGGCGTTACGCGACACTCTTAAAGGCGTTACGCGACACTCTTAAAGCGTTACGCGACACTCTTAAAGCGTTACGCGACACTCTTAAAAGCGTTACGCGACACTCTTAAAGGCGTTACGCGACACTCTTAAAGGCGTTACGCGACACGCTTAAAGGCGTTACGCGACACGCTTAAAGGCGTTACGCGACACTCTTAAAGGCGTTACGCGACACTCTTAAAGGCGTTACGCGACACTCTTAAAGGCGTTACGCGACACTCTTAAAGGCGTTACGCGACACTCTTAAAGTCGTTACGCGACACTCTTAAAGGCGTTACGCGACACGCTTAAAGGCGTTACGCGACACTCTTAAAGCGTTACGCGACACTCTTAAAGGCGTTACGCGACACGCTTAAAGGCGTTACGCGACACTTAAGGCGTTACGCGACACTCTTAAAGTCGTTACGCGACACTTAAGGCGTTACGCGACACTCTTAAAGTCGTTACGCGACACTCTTAAAGTCGTTACGCGACACTCTTAAAGGCGTTACGCGACACGCTTAAAGGCGTTACGCGACACTCTTAAAAGCGTTACGCGACACTCTTAAAAGCGTTACGCGACACTCTTAAAGTCGTTACGCGACACTCTTAAAGTCGTTACGCGACACTCTTAAAGTCGTTACGCGACACTCTTAAAGGCGTTACGCGACACGCTTAAAGGCGTTACGCGACACGCTTAAAGGCGTTACGCGACACTTAAGGCGTTACGCGACACTCTTAAAGTCGTTACGCGACACTTAAGGCGTTACGCGACACTCTTAAAGGCGTTACGCGACACTCTTAAAGGCGTTACGCGACACTCTTAAAGGCGTTACGCGACACTCTTAAAAGCGTTACGCGACACTCTTAAAGCGTTACGCGACACTCTTAAAAGCGTTACGCGACACTCTTAAAGGCGTTACGCGACACTCTTAAAGGCGTTACGCGACACGCTTAAAGGCGTTACGCGACACGCTTAAAGGCGTTACGCGACACTCTTAAAGGCGTTACGCGACACTCTTAAAGGCGTTACGCGACACTCTTAAAGGCGTTACGCGACACTCTTAAAGGCGTTACGCGACACTCTTAAAGGCGTTACGCGACACTCTTAAAGCGTTACGCGACACTCTTAAAGCGTTACGCGACACTCTTAAAGGCGTTACGCGACACGCTTAAAGGCGTTACGCGACACTCTTAAAGGCGTTACGCGACACTCTTAAAAGCGTTACGCGACACTCTTAAAGGCGTTACGCGACACGCTTAAAGGCGTTACGCGACACTTAAGGCGTTACGCGACACTCTTAAAGTCGTTACGCGACACTTAAGGCGTTACGCGACACTCTTAAAGTCGTTACGCGACATCTTAAAGGCGTTACGCGACACTCTTAAAGGCGTTACGCGACACTCTTAAAGGCGTTACGCGACACTCTTAAGTCGTTACGCGACACTCTTAAAGTCGTTACGCGACACTCTTAAAGGCGTTACGCGACACTCTTAAAAGCGTTACGCGACACTCTTAAAGCGTTACGCGACACTCTTAAAGCGTTACGCGACACTCTTAAAAGCGTTACGCGACACTCTTAAAGTCGTTACGCGACACTCTTAAAGGCGTTACGCGACACGCTTAAAGGCGTTACGCGACACTCTTAAAGGCGTTACGCGACACGCTTAAAGGCGTTACGCGACACTCTTAAAGGCGTTACGCGACACTCTTAAAGGCGTTACGCGACACTCTTAAAGGCGTTACGCGACACTCTTAAAGGCGTTACGCGACACTCTTAAAGGCGTTACGCGACACTCTTAAAGGCGTTACGCGACACTCTTAAAGGCGTTACGCGACACGCTTAAAGGCGTTACGCGACACTCTTAAAAGCGTTACGCGACACTCTTAAAGGCGTTACGCGACACGCTTAAGGCGTTACGCGACACTTAAGGCGTTACGCGACACTCTTAAAGTCGTTACGCGACACTTAAGGCGTTACGCGACACTCTTAAAGTCGTTACGCGACACTCTTAAAGTCGTTACGCGACACGCTTAAAGGCGTTACGCGACACTCTTAAAGGCGTTACGCGACACTCTTAAAGGCGTTACGCGACACGCTTAAAGGCGTTACGCGACACTTAAGGCGTTACGCGACACTCTTAAAGTCGTTACGCGACACTTAAAGGCGTTACGCGACACTCTTAAAGGCGTTACGCGACACTCTTAAAGGCGTTACGCGACACTTAAGGCGTTACGCGACACTCTTAAAGTCGTTACGCGACACTTAAGGCGTTACGCGACACTCTTAAAGGCGTTACGCGACACTCTTAAAGGCGTTACGCGACACTCTTAAAGGCGTTACGCGACACGCTTAAAGGCGTTACGCGACACTCTTAAAGGCGTTACGCGACACGCTTAAAGGCGTTACGCGACACTCTTAAAGGCGTTACGCGACACGCTTAAAGGCGTTACGCGACACTTAAGGCGTTACGCGACACTCTTAAAGTCGTTACGCGACACTCTTAAAGCGTTACGCGACACTCTTAAAGGCGTTACGCGACACGCTTAAAGGCGTTACGCGACACGCTTAAAGGCGTTACGCGACACTTAAGGCGTTACGCGACACTCTTAAAGTCGTTACGCGACACTTAAGGCGTTACGCGACACTCTTAAAGGCGTTACGCGACACTCTTAAAGGCGTTACGCGACACTCTTAAAGGCGTTACGCGACACTCTTAAAGGCGTTACGCGACACTCTTAAAGGCGTTACGCGACACTCTTAAAGGCGTTACGCGACACTCTTAAAGCGTTACGCGACACTCTTAAAGGCGTTACGCGACACGCTTAAAAGCGTTACGCGACACGCTTAAACGTTACGCGACACTCTTAAAAGCGTTACGCGACACTCTTAAAGCGTTACGCGACACTCTTAAAGTCGTTACGCGACACTCTTAAAGGCGTTACGCGACACTCTTAAAGGCGTTACGCGACACGCTTAAAGGCGTTACGCGACACTTTAAGGCGTTACGCGACACTCTTAAAGGCGTTACGCGACACGCTTAAAGGCGTTACGCGACACTCTTAAAGGCGTTACGCGACACGCTTAAAGGCGTTACGCGACACTCTTAAAGGCGTTACGCGACACTCTTAAAGGCGTTACGCGACACTTAAGGCGTTACGCGACACTCTTAAAGTCGTTACGCGACACTCTTAAAGGCGTTACGCGACACTCTTAAGGCGTTACGCGACACGCTTAAAACGTTACGCGACACTCTTAAAAGCGTTACGCGACACTCTTAAAAGCGTTACGCGACACTCTTAAAGTCGTTACGCGACACTCTTAAAGGCGTTACGCGACACGCTTAAAGGCGTTACGCGACACGCTTAAAGGCGTTACGCGACACGCTTAAAGGCGTTACGCGACACTCTTAAAGGCGTTACGCGACACTCTTAAAGGCGTTACGCGACACTCTTAAAGGCGTTACGCGACACTCTTAAAGTGTTACGCGACACTCTTAAAGTCGTTACGCGACACTCTTAAAGTCGTTACGCGACACTCTTAAAGGCGTTACGCGACACGCTTAAAGGCGTTACGCGACACTCTTAAAGGCGTTACGCGACACGCTTAAAGGCGTTACGCGACACGCTTAAAGGCGTTACGCGACACTCTTAAAGGCGTTACGCGACACTCTTAAAGGCGTTACGCGACACTCTTAAAGGCGTTACGCGACACTCTTAAAGTCGTTACGCGACACTCTTAAAGGCGTTACGCGACACGCTTAAAGGCGTTACGCGACACTCTTAAAAGCGTTACGCGACACTCTTAAAGGCGTTACGCGACACGCTTAAAGGCGTTACGCGACACTTAAGGCGTTACGCGACACTCTTAAAGTCGTTACGCGACACTTAAGGCGTTACGCGACACTCTTAAAGGCGTTACGCGACACTCTTAAAGTCGTTACGCGACACTCTTAAAGGCGTTACGCGACACTCTTAAAGGCGTTACGCGACACTCTTAAAGCGTTACGCGACACTCTTAAAGCGTTACGCGACACTCTTAAAGTCGTTACGCGACACTCTTAAAGTCGTTACGCGACACTCTTAAAGCGTTACGCGACACTCTTAAAGGCGTTACGCGACACGCTTAAAGGCGTTACGCGACACTCTTAAAGGCGTTACGCGACACTTAAAGGCGTTACGCGACACTCTTAAAGTCGTTACGCGACACTTAAGGCGTTACGCGACACTCTTAAAGGCGTTACGCGACACTCTTAAAGGCGTTACGCGACACGCTTAAAGGCGTTACGCGACACTTTAAAGCGTTACGCGACACTCTTAAAGCGTTACGCGACACTCTTAAAGCGTTACGCGACACTCTTAAAGGCGTTACGCGACACTCTTAAAGCGTTACGCGACACGCTTAAAGCGTTACGCGACACTCTTAAAGGCGTTACGCGACACTCTTAAAGCGTTACGCGACACTCTTAAAGGCGTTACGCGACACTCTTAAAGGCGTTACGCGACACTCTTAAGGCGTTACGCGACACTCTTAAAGGCGTTACGCGACACTCTTAAAAGCGTTACGCGACACTCTTAAAAGCGTTACGCGACACTCTTAAAGGCGTTACGCGACACTCTTAAAGCGTTACGCGACACTCTTAAAGGCGTTACGCGACACTCTTAAAAGCGTTACGCGACACTCTTAAAGGCGTTACGCGACACGCTTAAAGGCGTTACGCGACACTTAAGGCGTTACGCGACACTCTTAAAGTCGTTACGCGACACTTAAAGCGTTACGCGACACTCTTAAAGTCGTTACGCGACACTCTTAAAGTCGTTACGCGACACTCTTAAAGGCGTTACGCGACACTCTTAAGGCGTTACGCGACACTCTTAAAGTCGTTACGCGACACTCTTAAAGTCGTTACGCGACACTCTTAAAGGCGTTACGCGACACTCTTAAAAGCGTTACGCGACACGCTTAAAGGCGTTACGCGACACTCTTAAAGCGTTACGCGACACTCTTAAAAGCGTTACGCGACACTCTTAAAGTCGTTACGCGACACTCTTAAAGGCGTTACGCGACACGCTTAAAGGCGTTACGCGACACGCTTAAAGGCGTTACGCGACACGCTTAAAGGCGTTACGCGACACTCTTAAAGGCGTTACGCGACACTCTTAAAGGCGTTACGCGACACTCTTAAAGCGTTACGCGACACTCTTAAAGGCGTTACGCGACACTCTTAAAGTCGTTACGCGACACTCTTAAAGTCGTTACGCGACACTCTTAAAGGCGTTACGCGACACGCTTAAAGGCGTTACGCGACACTCTTAAAAGCGTTACGCGACACTCTTAAAGGCGTTACGCGACACGCTTAAAGGCGTTACGCGACACTTAAGGCGTTACGCGACACTCTTAAAGTCGTTACGCGACACTTAAGGCGTTACGCGACACTCTTAAAGTCGTTACGCGACAATCTTAAAGTCATTACAAGACACTCTTAAAGGCGTTACGCGACACGCTTAAAGGCGTTACGCGACACTCTTAAAAGCGTTACGCGACACTCTTAAAAGCGTTACGCGACACTCTTAAAGTCGTTACGCGACACTCTTAAAGTCGTTACGCGACACTCTTAAAGTCGTTACGCGACACTCTTAAAGGCGTTACGCGACACGCTTAAAGGCGTTACGCGACACGCTTAAAGGCGTTACGCGACACTTAAGGCGTTACGCGACACTCTTAAAGTCGTTACGCGACACTTAAGGCGTTACGCGACACTCTTAAAGGCGTTACGCGACACTCTTAAAGGCGTTACGCGACACTCTTAAAGGCGTTACGCGACACTCTTAAGGCGTTACGCGACACTCTTAAAGGCGTTACGCGACACTCTTAAAAGCGTTACGCGACACTCTTAAAAGCGTTACGCGACACTCTTAAAGGCGTTACGCGACACTCTTAAAGGCGTTACGCGACACGCTTAAAGGCGTTACGCGACACTCTTAAAGGCGTTACGCGACACGCTTAAAGGCGTTACGCGACACTCTTAAAGGCGTTACGCGACACTCTTAAAGCGTTACGCGACACTCTTAAGGCGTTACGCGACACTCTTAAAGGCGTTACGCGACACTCTTAAAGCGTTACGCGACACTCTTAAAGCGTTACGCGACACTCTTAAAGGCGTTACGCGACACTCTTAAAGGCGTTACGCGACACTCTTAAAGGCGTTACGCGACACTCTTAAAGCGTTACGCGACACTCCTAAAGGCGTTACGCGACACGCTTAAAAGCGTTACGCGACACTCTTAAAGGCGTTACGCGACACGCTTAAAGGCGTTACGCGACACTTAAGGCGTTACGCGACACTCTTAAAGTCGTTACGCGACACTTAAGGCGTTACGCGACACTCTTAAAGTCGTTACGCGACACTCTTAAAGGCGTTACGCGACACTCTTAAAGTCGTTACGCGACACTCTTAAAGTCGTTACGCGACACTCTTAAAGGCGTTACGCGACACTCTTAAAGGCGTTACGCGACACTCTTAAAGCGTTACGCGACACTCTTAAAGGCGTTACGCGACACGCTTAAAGGCGTTACGCGACACTTAAGGCGTTACGCGACACTTAAGGCGTTACGCGACACTCTTAAAGTCGTTACGCGACACTTAAGGCGTTACGCGACACTCTTAAAGTCGTTACGCGACACTCTTAAAGTCGTTACGCGACACTCTTAAAGGCGTTACGCGACACGCTTAAAGGCGTTACGCGACACTCTTAAAGCGTTACGCGACACTCTTAAAAGCGTTACGCGACACTCTTAAAGTCGTTACGCGACACTCTTAAAGTCGTTACGCGACACTCTTAAAGGCGTTACGCGACACTCTTAAAGGCGTTACGCGACACGCTTAAAGGCGTTACGCGACACTCTTAAAGGCGTTACGCGACACTTAAAGCGTTACGCGACACTCTTAAAGGCGTTACGCGACACTCTTAAAGGCGTTACGCGACACTCTTAAAGGCGTTACGCGACACTCTTAAAGGCGTTACGCGACACTCTTAAAGGCGTTACGCGACACTTTAAAGCGTTACGCGACACTCTTAAAGCGTTACGCGACACTCTTAAAGCGTTACGCGACACTCTTAAAGGCGTTACGCGACACTCTTAAAGGCGTTACGCGACACTCTTAAAGGCGTTACGCGACACTCTTAAAGGCGTTACGCGACACGCTTAAAGGCGTTACGCGACACTCTTAAAGGCGTTACGCGACACTCTTAAAGGCGTTACGCGACACTCTTAAAGGCGTTACGCGACACTCTTAAAGGCGTTACGCGACACTCTTAAAGGCGTTACGCGACACTCTTAAAGTCGTTACGCGACACTCTTAAAGTCGTTACGCGACACTCTTAAAGGCGTTACGCGACACGCTTAAAGGCGTTACGCGACACTCTTAAAAGCGTTACGCGACACTCTTAAAGGCGTTACGCGACACGCTTAAAGGCGTTACGCGACACTTAAGGCGTTACGCGACACTCTTAAAGTCGTTACGCGACACTTAAGGCGTTACGCGACACTCTTAAAGTCGTTACGCGACACTCTTAAAGCGTTACGCGACACTCTTAAAGGCGTTACGCGACACTCTTAAAGGCGTTACGCGACACTCTTAAAAGCGTTACGCGACACTCTTAAAGCGTTACGCGACACTCTTAAAGCGTTACGCGACACTCTTAAAGGCGTTACGCGACACTCTTAAAGGCGTTACGCGACACTCTTAAAGGCGTTACGCGACACTCTTAAAGGCGTTACGCGACACGCTTAAAGGCGTTACGCGACACTTAAGGCGTTACGCGACACTCTTAAAGCGTTACGCGACACTTAAGGCGTTACGCGACACTCTTAAAGGCGTTACGCGACACTCTTAAAGGCGTTACGCGACACTCTTAAAGGCGTTACGCGACACTCTTAAAGGCGTTACGCGACACGCTTAAAGGCGTTACGCGACACTCTTAAAAGCGTTACGCGACACTCTTAAAAGCGTTACGCGACACTCTTAAAGGCGTTACGCGACACTCTTAAAGGCGTTACGCGACACTCTTAAAGGCGTTACGCGACACGCTTAAAGGCGTTACGCGACACTCTTAAGGCGTTACGCGACACTCTTAAAGGCGTTACGCGACACTCTTAAAGGCGTTACGCGACACTCTTAAAGGCGTTACGCGACACTCTTAAAGGCGTTACGCGACACTCTTAAAGGCGTTACGCGACACTCTTAAAGCGTTACGCGACACTCTTAAAGGCGTTACGCGACACTCTTAAAGGCGTTACGCGACACTCTTAAAAGCGTTACGCGACACTCTTAAAGGCGTTACGCGACACTCTTAAAGGCGTTACGCGACACTTAAAGGCGTTACGCGACACTCTTAAAAGCGTTACGCGACACTTAAGGCGTTACGCGACACTCTTAAAGTCGTTACGCGACACTCTTAAAGTCGTTACGCGACACTCTTAAAGGCGTTACGCGACACTCTTAAAGGCGTTACGCGACACTCTTAAAAGCGTTACGCGACACTCTTAAAAGCGTTACGCGACACTCTTAAAGGCGTTACGCGACACTCTTAAAGGCGTTACGCGACACTCTTAAAGGCGTTACGCGACACTCTTAAAGGCGTTACGCGACACTCTTAAGGCGTTACGCGACACTCTTAAAGGCGTTACGCGACACTTAAGGCGTTACGCGACACTCTTAAAGTCGTTACGCGACACTTAAAGGCGTTACGCGACACTCTTAAAGGCGTTACGCGACACTCTTAAAGGCGTTACGCGACACTCTTAAAGGCGTTACGCGACACTCTTAAAGCGTTACGCGACACTCTTAAAGGCGTTACGCGACACTCTTAAAGCGTTACGCGACACTCTTAAAGCGTTACGCGACACTCTTAAAGGCGTTACGCGACACTCTTAAAGGCGTTACGCGACACTCTTAAAGCGTTACGCGACACTCTTAAAGGCGTTACGCGACACTCTTAAAGGCGTTACGCGACACTCTTAAAGGCGTTACGCGACACTCTTAAAGGCGTTACGCGACACTCTTAAAGGCGTTACGCGACACTCTTAAAGGCGTTACGCGACACTCTTAAAAGCGTTACGCGACACTCTTAAAGGCGTTACGCGACACTCTTAAAGGCGTTACGCGACACTCTTAAAGGCGTTACGCGACACTCTTAAAGGCGTTACGCGACACGCTAAAAGCGTTACGCGACACTTAAGGCGTTACGCGACACTCTTAAAAGCGTTACGCGACACTCTTAAGGCGTTACGCGACACTCTTAAAGGCGTTACGCGACACTCTTAAAGGCGTTACGCGACACTCTTAAAGGCGTTACGCGACACTCTTAAAGGCGTTACGCGACACTCTTAAAGGCGTTACGCGACACTCTTAAAGCGTTACGCGACACTCTTAAAAGCGTTACGCGACACTCTTAAAGGCGTTACGCGACACTCTTAAAGGCGTTACGCGACACTCTTAAAGGCGTTACGCGACACTCTTAAAGGCGTTACGCGACACTCTTAAAGGCGTTACGCGACACTCTTAAAGGCGTTACGCGACACTCTTAAGGCGTTACGCGACACTCTTAAAGGCGTTACGCGACACTCTTAAAGCGTTACGCGACACTCTTAAAGGCGTTACGCGACACTCTTAAAGCGTTACGCGACACTCTTAAAGGCGTTACGCGACACTCTTAAAGGCGTTACGCGACACTCTTAAAGGCGTTACGCGACACTCTTAAAGGCGTTACGCGACACTCTTAAAGGCGTTACGCGACACTCTTAAAGGCGTTACGCGACACTCTTAAAGTCGTTACGCGACACTCTTAAAGTCGTTACGCGACACTCTTAAAGGCGTTACGCGACACTCTTAAAGGCGTTACGCGACACTCTTAAAGGCGTTACGCGACACTTAAGGCGTTACGCGACACTCTTAAAGTCGTTACGCGACACTTAAGGCGTTACGCGACACTCTTAAAGGCGTTACGCGACACTCTTAAAGGCGTTACGCGACACTCTTAAAGGCGTTACGCGACACTCTTAAAGGCGTTACGCGACACTCTTAAAGGCGTTACGCGACACTCTTAAAAGCGTTACGCGACACTCTTAAAGCGTTACGCGACACTCTTAAAGGCGTTACGCGACACTCTTAAAGGCGTTACGCGACACTCTTAAAGGCGTTACGCGACACTCTTAAAGGCGTTACGCGACACTCTTAAAGGCGTTACGCGACACTCTTAAAGGCGTTACGCGACACTCTTAAGGCGTTACGCGACACTCTTAAAGGCGTTACGCGACACTCTTAAAGGCGTTACGCGACACTCTTAAAAGCGTTACGCGACACTCTTAAAGCGTTACGCGACACTCTTAAAGGCGTTACGCGACACTCTTAAAGGCGTTACGCGACACTCTTAAGGCGTTACGCGACACTCTTAAAGCGTTACGCGACACTCTTAAAGGCGTTACGCGACACTCTTAAAGGCGTTACGCGACACTCTTAAAGGCGTTACGCGACACTCTTAAAGGCGTTACGCGACACTTAAGGCGTTACGCGACACTCTTAAAGGCGTTACGCGACACTCTTAAGGCGTTACGCGACACTCTTAAGGCGTTACGCGACACTCTTAAAGGCGTTACGCGACACTCTTAAGGCGTTACGCGACACTCTTAAAGGCGTTACGCGACACTCTTAAAGGCGTTACGCGACACTCTTAAAGGCGTTACGCGACACTCTTAAAAGCGTTACGCGACACTCTTAAAGGCGTTACGCGACACTCTTAAAGGCGTTACGCGACACTTAAAGCGTTACGCGACACTCTTAAAGTCGTTACGCGACACTCTTAAGGCGTTACGCGACACTCTTAAAGGCGTTACGCGACACTCTTAAAGTCGTTACGCGACACTCTTAAAGGCGTTACGCGACACGCTTAAAGGCGTTACGCGACACTCTTAAAGCGTTACGCGACACTCTTAAAGCGTTACGCGACACTCTTAAAGTCGTTACGCGACACTCTTAAAGGCGTTACGCGACACTCTTAAAGGCGTTACGCGACACTCTTAAGGCGTTACGCGACACTCTTAAAGGCGTTACGCGACACGCTTAAAGGCGTTACGCGACACTTAAGGCGTTACGCGACACTCTTAAAGTCGTTACGCGACACTTAAGGCGTTACGCGACACTCTTAAAGGCGTTACGCGACACTCTTAAAGGCGTTACGCGACACTCTTAAAGGCGTTACGCGACACTCTTAAAGGCGTTACGCGACACTCTTAAAGGCGTTACGCGACACTCTTAAAGCGTTACGCGACACTCTTAAAAGCGTTACGCGACACTCTTAAAGGCGTTACGCGACACGCTTAAAGGCGTTACGCGACACTCTTAAGGCGTTACGCGACACTCTTAAAGGCGTTACGCGACACTCTTAAAGGCGTTACGCGACACGCTTAAAGGCGTTACGCGACACTCTTAAAGGCGTTACGCGACACTCTTAAAGGCGTTACGCGACACTCTTAAAGGCGTTACGCGACACTTAAAGGCGTTACGCGACACTCTTAAAAGCGTTACGCGACACTCTTAAAGGCGTTACGCGACACTCTTAAAGGCGTTACGCGACACTCTTAAAAGCGTTACGCGACACTCTTAAAGGCGTTACGCGACACGCTTAAAGGCGTTACGCGACACTCTTAAAGGCGTTACGCGACACTCTTAAAGCGTTACGCGACACTCTTAAAGGCGTTACGCGACACTCTTAAAAGCGTTACGCGACACTCTTAAAGGCGTTACGCGACACCTTAAGGCGTTACGCGACACTTTAAGGCGTTACGCGACACTCTTAAAGTCGTTACGCGACACTTAAAGGCGTTACGCGACACTCTTAAAGGCGTTACGCGACACTCTTAAAGGCGTTACGCGACACTCTTAAAGGCGTTACGCGACACTCTTAAGTCGTTACGCGACACTCTTAAAGGCGTTACGCGACACTCTTAAAGCGTTACGCGACACTCTTAAAAGCGTTACGCGACACTCTTAAAGGCGTTACGCGACACTCTTAAAGGCGTTACGCGACACTAAAGCGTTACGCGACACTCTTAAAGTCGTTACGCGACACTTAAGGCGTTACGCGACACTCTTAAAGCGTTACGCGACACTCTTAAAGCGTTACGCGACACTCTTAAAGGCGTTACGCGACACTCTTAAGGCGTTACGCGACACTCTTAAAGCGTTACGCGACACTCTTAAAGCGTTACGCGACACTCTAAAGTCGTTACGCGACACTCTTAAAGTCGTTACGCGACACTCTTAAAGTCGTTACGCGACACTCTTAAGGCGTTACGCGACACTCTTAAAGGCGTTACGCGACACTCTTAAAGGCGTTACGCGACACTTAAGGCGTTACGCGACACTCTTAAAGTCGTTACGCGACACTTAAGCGTTACGCGACACTCTTAAAGGCGTTACGCGACACTCTTAAAGGCGTTACGCGACACTCTTAAAGGCGTTACGCGACACTCTTAAAGGCGTTACGCGACACTCTTAAAGGCGTTACGCGACACTCTTAAAGCGTTACGCGACACTCTTAAAGGCGTTACGCGACACTCTTAAAGGCGTTACGCGACACTCTTAAAGGCGTTACGCGACACTCTTAAAGGCGTTACGCGACACTCTTAAAGGCGTTACGCGACACTCTTAAAGGCGTTACGCGACACTCTTAAAGGCGTTACGCGACACTCTTAAGGCGTTACGCGACACTCTTAAAGGCGTTACGCGACACTCTTAAAGGCGTTACGCGACACTCTTAAAGCGTTACGCGACACTCTTAAAAGCGTTACGCGACACTCTTAAAGGCGTTACGCGACACTCTTAAAGGCGTTACGCGACACTCTTAAAGGCGTTACGCGACACTCTTAAAGGCGTTACGCGACACTCTTAAAGGCGTTACGCGACACTCTTAGGCGTTACGCGACACTCTTAAAGGCGTTACGCGACACTCTTAAAGTCGTTACGCGACACTTAAGGCGTTACGCGACACTCTTAAAGTCGTTACGCGACACTCTTAAAGTCGTTACGCGACACTCTTAAAGGCGTTACGCGACACGCTTAAAGGCGTTACGCGACACTCTTAAAGCGTTACGCGACACTCTTAAAGCGTTACGCGACACTCTTAAGGCGTTACGCGACACTCTTAAAGCGTTACGCGACACTCTTAAAGGCGTTACGCGACACTCTTAAAGGCGTTACGCGACACTCTTAAAGGCGTTACGCGACACTCTTAAAGGCGTTACGCGACACTCTAAGGCGTTACGCGACACTCTAAAGTCGTTACGCGACACTTAAAAAGCGTTACGCGACACTCTTAAAGCGTTACGCGACACTTAAGGCGTTACGCGACACTCTTAAAGCGTTACGCGACACTCTTAAAGGCGTTACGCGACACTCTTAAAGCGTTACGCGACACTCTTAAAGGCGTTACGCGACACTCTTAAAGGCGTTACGCGACACTCTTAAAGGCGTTACGCGACACTCTTAAGGCGTTACGCGACACTCTTAAAGGCGTTACGCGACACTCTTAAAGGCGTTACGCGACACTCTTAAAGGCGTTACGCGACACTCTTAAAGGCGTTACGCGACACTCTTAAAGTCGTTACGCGACACTCTTAAAGCGTTACGCGACACTCTTAAAGTCGTTACGCGACACTCTTAAAGGCGTTACGCGACACTCTTAAAAGCGTTACGCGACACTCTTAAAGCGTTACGCGACACTCTAAAAGCGTTACGCGACACTCTTAAAGCGTTACGCGACACTCTTAAAGTCGTTACGCGACACTCTTAAAGGCGTTACGCGACACGCTTAAAGGCGTTACGCGACACTCTTAAAGCGTTACGCGACACGCTTAAAGGCGTTACGCGACACTCTTAAAGCGTTACGCGACACTCTTAAAGCGTTACGCGACACTCTTAAAGGCGTTACGCGACACTCTTAAAGGCGTTACGCGACACTCTTAAAGTCGTTACGCGACACTCTTAAAGCGTTACGCGACACTCTTAAAGGCGTTACGCGACACGCTTAAAAGCGTTACGCGACACTCTTAAGGCGTTACGCGACACGCTTAAAAGCGTTACGCGACACTCTTAAAGCGTTACGCGACACTCTTAAAAGCGTTACGCGACGCGACACTCTTAAAGTCGTTACGCGACACTCTTAAAGGCGTTACGCGACACGCTTAAAGGCGTTACGCGACACTCTTAAAGGCGTTACGCGACACTCTTAAAGGCGTTACGCGACACTCTTAAAGGCGTTACGCGACACTCTTAAGGCGTTACGCGACACTCTTAAAGGCGTTACGCGACACTTAAGGCGTTACGCGACACTTAAGGCGTTACGCGACACTCTTAAAGTCGTTACGCGACACTTAAGGCGTTACGCGACACTCTTAAAGTCGTTACGCGACACTCTTAAAGTCGTTACGCGACACTCTTAAAGGCGTTACGCGACACTCTTAAAGCGTTACGCGACACTCTTAAAAGCGTTACGCGACACTCTTAAAAGCGTTACGCGACACTCTTAAAGTCGTTACGCGACACTCTTAAAGGCGTTACGCGACACTCTTAAAGGCGTTACGCGACACTCTTAAGGGCGTTACGCGACACTCTTAAAGCGTTACGCGACACTCTTAAAGGCGTTACGCGACACTCTTAAAAGCGTTACGCGACACTCTTAAAGCGTTACGCGACACTCTTAAAGGCGTTACGCGACACGCTTAAAGGCGTTACGCGACACTCTTAAAGCGTTACGCGACACTCTTAAAAGCGTTACGCGACACTCTTAAAGGCGTTACGCGACACGCTTAAAGGCGTTACGCGACACTTAAGGCGTTACGCGACACTCTTAAAGGCGTTACGCGACACTTAAGGCGTTACGCGACACTCTTAAAGTCGTTACGCGACACTCTTAAAGTCGTTACGCGACACTCTTAAGGCGTTACGCGACACTCTTAAAGCGTTACGCGACACTCTTAAAAGCGTTACGCGACACTCTTAAAGGCGTTACGCGACACTCTTAAAAGCGTTACGCGACACTCTTAAAGGCGTTACGCGACACTCTTAAAGGCGTTACGCGACACTTAAGGCGTTACGCGACACTCTTAAAGTCGTTACGCGACACTTAAGGCGTTACGCGACACTCTTAAAGGCGTTACGCGACACTCTTAAAGTCGTTACGCGACACTCTTAAAGGCGTTACGCGACACTCTTAAAGGCGTTACGCGACACTCTTAAAAGCGTTACGCGACACTCTTAAAAGCGTTACGCGACACTCTTAAAGGCGTTACGCGACACTCTTAAAGCGTTACGCGACACTCTTAAAGCGTTACGCGACACTCTTAAAAGCGTTACGCGACACTCTTAAGGCGTTACGCGACACTCTTAAAGGCGTTACGCGACACTTAAAGCGTTACGCGACACTCTTAAAGTCGTTACGCGACACTTAAGGCGTTACGCGACACTCTTAAAGCGTTACGCGACACTTAAGGCGTTACGCGACACTCTTAAAGTCGTTACGCGACACTCTTAAAGTCGTTACGCGACACTCTTAAAGGCGTTACGCGACACGCTTAAAGGCGTTACGCGACACTTAAGGCGTTACGCGACACTTAGGCGTTACGCGACACTCTTAAATCGTTACGCGACACTTAAGGCGTTACGCGACACTCTTAAAGTCGTTACGCGACACTCTTAAAGTCGTTACGCGACACTCTTAAGGCGTTACGCGCGACACTCTTAAAGGCGTTACGCGACACTCTTAAAGCGTTACGCGACACTCTTAAAAGCGTTACGCGACACTCTTAAAGTCGTTACGCGACACTCTTAAAGGCGTTACGCGACACTCTTAAAGCGTTACGCGACACTCTTAAAGGCGTTACGCGACACTCTTAAAGGCGTTACGCGACACTCTTAACGTTACGCGACACTCTTAAAAGCGTTACGCGACACTCTTAAAAGCGTTACGCGACACTCTTAAAGGCGTTACGCGACACTCTTAAAGGCGTTACGCGACACTCTTAAAAGCGTTACGCGACACCTTAAAAGCGTTACGCGACACTCTTAAAGGCGTTACGCGACACGCTTAAAGGCGTTACGCGACACTTAAAGGCGTTACGCGACACTCTTAAAGTCGTTACGCGACACTCTTAAAGGCGTTACGCGACACTCTTAAAGGCGTTACGCGACACTCTTAAAGGCGTTACGCGACACTCTTAAAGCGTTACGCGACACTCTTAAAAGCGTTACGCGACACTCTTAAAGGCGTTACGCGACACTCTTAAAGGCGTTACGCGACACGCTTAAAGGCGTTACGCGACACTCTTAAAGGCGTTACGCGACACGCTTAAAGGCGTTACGCGACACTCTTAAAGGCGTTACGCGACACTCTTAAAGCGTTACGCGACACTCTTAAAGCGTTACGCGACACTCTTAAAGGCGTTACGCGACACTCTTAAAGGCGTTACGCGACACTCTTAAAGGCGTTACGCGACACTCTTAAAGCGTTACGCGACACTCTTAAAGCGTTACGCGACACTCTTAAAGGCGTTACGCGACACTCTTAAAGGCGTTACGCGACACGCTTAAAGGCGTTACGCGACACTCTTAAAGCGTTACGCGACACTCTTAAAGCGTTACGCGACACTTAAGGCGTTACGCGACACTCTTAAAGCGTTACGCGACACTCTTAAAGCGTTACGCGACACTCTTAAAGGCGTTACGCGACACGCTTAAAGGCGTTACGCGACACTCTTAAAGCGTTACGCGACATTAAGGCGTTACGCGACACTCTTAAAGGCGTTACGCGACACTCTTAAAGGCGTTACGCGACACTCTTAAAGGCGTTACGCGACACTCTTAAAGGCGTTACGCGACACTCTAAAGGCGTTACGCGACACTTAAAGGCGTTACGCGACACTCTTAAAGCGTTACGCGACACTCTTAAAAGCGTTACGCGACACTCTTAAAGTCGTTACGCGACACTTAAGGCGTTACGCGACACTCTTAAAGTCGTTACGCGACACTTAAGGCGTTACGCGACACTCTTAAAGTCGTTACGCGACACTTAAAGGCGTTACGCGACACTCTTAAAAGCGTTACGCGACACTCTTAAAGCGTTACGCGACACTCTTAAAAGCGTTACGCGACACTCTTAAAGGCGTTACGCGACACTCTTAAAAGCGTTACGCGACACTCTTAAAGGCGTTACGCGACACTCTTAAAGGCGTTACGCGACACTCTTAAGGCGTTACGCGACACTTAAGGCGTTACGCGACACTCTTAAAGTCGTTACGCGACACTTAAGGCGTTACGCGACACTCTTAAAGCGTTACGCGACACTCTTAAAGGCGTTACGCGACACTCTTAAAGGCGTTACGCGACACTCTTAAAGGCGTTACGCGACACTCTTAAAGGCGTTACGCGACACTCTTAAAGGCGTTACGCGACACTCTTAAAGGCGTTACGCGACACTCTTAAAGGCGTTACGCGACACGCTTAAAGGCGTTACGCGACACTCTTAAGGCGTTACGCGACACTCTTAAAGGCGTTACGCGACACTCTTAAAGGCGTTACGCGACACTCTTAAAGCGTTACGCGACACTCTTAAAGTCGTTACGCGACACTCTTAAAGGCGTTACGCGACACTCTTAAAGGCGTTACGCGACACTCTTAAAGGCGTTACGCGACACTCTTAAAGCGTTACGCGACACTCTTAAAGGCGTTACGCGACACTCTTAAAGGCGTTACGCGACACTCTTAAAGGCGTTACGCGACACTCTTAAAGGCGTTACGCGACACTCTTAAAGGCGTTACGCGACACTCTTAAAGGCGTTACGCGACACTTAAGGCGTTACGCGACACTCTTAAAGTCGTTACGCGACACTTAAAGGCGTTACGCGACACTCTTAAGGCGTTACGCGACACTCTTAAAGGCGTTACGCGACACTCTTAAAGGCGTTACGCGACACTCTTAAAGGCGTTACGCGACACGCTTAAAGGCGTTACGCGACACTTAAAGGCGTTACGCGACACTCTTAAAGGCGTTACGCGACACTCTTAAAGGCGTTACGCGACACTTAAGGCGTTACGCGACACTCTTAAAGTCGTTACGCGACACTCTTAAAGGCGTTACGCGACACTCTTAAAGGCGTTACGCGACACTCTTAAAGGCGTTACGCGACACTCTTAAAGCGTTACGCGACACTCTTAAAGGCGTTACGCGACACTCTTAAAGGCGTTACGCGACACTCTTAAAGGCGTTACGCGACACTCTTAAAGGCGTTACGCGACACTCTTAAAGGCGTTACGCGACACTCTTAAAGGCGTTACGCGACACTCTTAAAGGCGTTACGCGACACTCTTAAAGCGTTACGCGACACTCTTAAAGCGTTACGCGACACTCTTAAAGGCGTTACGCGACACTCTTAAAGGCGTTACGCGACACTCTTAAAAGCGTTACGCGACACTCTTAAAAGCGTTACGCGACACTCTTAAAGGCGTTACGCGACACTCTTAAAGGCGTTACGCGACACTTAAGGCGTTACGCGACACTCTTAAAGGCGTTACGCGACACTTTAGGCGTTACGCGACACTCTTAAAGTCGTTACGCGACACTTAAGGCGTTACGCGACACTCTTAAAGCGTTACGCGACACTTAAAGGCGTTACGCGACACTCTTAAAGGCGTTACGCGACACTCTTAAAGGCGTTACGCGACACTCTTAAAGGCGTTACGCGACACGCTTAAAGGCGTTACGCGACACTTAAGGCGTTACGCGACACTTAAGGCGTTACGCGACACTCTTAAAGTCGTTACGCGACACTTAAGGCGTTACGCGACACTCTTAAAGTCGTTACGCGACACTCTTAAAGTCGTTACGCGACACTCTTAAAGGCGTTACGCGACACGCTTAAAGGCGTTACGCGACACTCTTAAAAGCGTTACGCGACACTCTTAAAGCGTTACGCGACACTCTTAAAGGCGTTACGCGACACTCTTAAAGGCGTTACGCGACACGCTTAAAGGCGTTACGCGACACTTAAAGGCGTTACGCGACACGCTTAAAGGCGTTACGCGACACTCTTAAAGGCGTTACGCGACACTCTTAAAAGCGTTACGCGACACTCTTAAAGCGTTACGCGACACTCTTAAAGGCGTTACGCGACACGCTTAAAGGCGTTACGCGACACTCTTAAAAGCGTTACGCGACACTCTTAAAAGCGTTACGCGACACTCTTAAAGGCGTTACGCGACACGCTTAAAGGCGTTACGCGACACTTAAGGCGTTACGCGACACTCTTAAAGTCGTTACGCGACACTTAAGGCGTTACGCGACACTCTTAAAGTCGTTACGCGACACTCTTAAAGTCGTTACGCGACACTCTTAAAGGCGTTACGCGACACGCTTAAAGGCGTTACGCGACACTCTTAAAAGCGTTACGCGACACTCTTAAAAGCGTTACGCGACACTCTTAAAGTCGTTACGCGACACTCTTAAAGGCGTTACGCGACACTCTTAAAGGCGTTACGCGACACTCTTAAAGGCGTTACGCGACACGCTTAAAGGCGTTACGCGACACGCTTAAAGGCGTTACGCGACACGCTTAAAGGCGTTACGCGACACTCTTAAAAGCGTTACGCGACACTCTTAAAAGCGTTACGCGACACTCTTAAAGGCGTTACGCGACACGCTTAAAGGCGTTACGCGACACGCTTAAAGGCGTTACGCGACACTCTTAAAGCGTTACGCGACACTCTTAAAGCGTTACGCGACACTCTTAAAGGCGTTACGCGACACGCTTAAAGGCGTTACGCGACACGCTTAAAGGCGTTACGCGACACTCTTAAAGCGTTACGCGACACTCTTAAAGCGTTACGCGACACTTAAGGCGTTACGCGACACTCTTAAAGTCGTTACGCGACACTCTTAAAGGCGTTACGCGACACGCTTAAAGGCGTTACGCGACACTCTTAAAGTCGTTACGCGACACTCTTAAAGGCGTTACGCGACACTCTTAAAGGCGTTACGCGACACTCTTAAAGGCGTTACGCGACACTCTTAAAGCGTTACGCGACACGCTTAAAGGCGTTACGCGACACTCTTAAAGGCGTTACGCGACACGCTTAAAGGCGTTACGCGACACTCTTAAAGGCGTTACGCGACACTTAAGGCGTTACGCGACACTCTTAAAGTCGTTACGCGACACTTAAGGCGTTACGCGACACTCTTAAAGTCGTTACGCGACACTTAAGGCGTTACGCGACACTCTTAAAGTCGTTACGCGACACTTAAGGCGTTACGCGACACTCTTAAAAGCGTTACGCGACACTCTTAAAAGCGTTACGCGACACTCTTAAAAGCGTTACGCGACACTCTTAAAGGCGTTACGCGACACTCTTAAAGGCGTTACGCGACACTTAAGGCGTTACGCGACACTCTTAAAGTCGTTACGCGACACTCTTAAAGTCGTTACGCGACACTTAAGGCGTTACGCGACACTCTTAAAGTCGTTACGCGACACTCTTAAAGTCGTTACGCGACACTCTTAAAGGCGTTACGCGACACGCTTAAAGGCGTTACGCGACACTCTTAAAAGCGTTACGCGACACTCTTAAAAGCGTTACGCGACACTCTTAAAGTCGTTACGCGACACGCTTAAAGGCGTTACGCGACACGCTTAAAGGCGTTACGCGACACGCTTAAAGGCGTTACGCGACACTTAAGGCGTTACGCGACACTCTTAAAGTCGTTACGCGACACTCTTAAAGGCGTTACGCGACACGCTTAAAGGCGTTACGCGACACGCTTAAAGGCGTTACGCGACACTCTTAAAGTCGTTACGCGACACTCTTAAAGGCGTTACGCGACACTCTTAAAGGCGTTACGCGACACTCTTAAAGGCGTTACGCGACACTCTTAAAGTCGTTACGCGACACTCTTAAAGGCGTTACGCGACACGCTTAAAGGCGTTACGCGACACTCTTAAAGGCGTTACGCGACACTCTTAAAGTCGTTACGCGACACTCTTAAAGTCGTTACGCGACACTCTTAAAGGCGTTACGCGACACTCTTAAAGTCGTTACGCGACACTCTTAAAGGCGTTACGCGACACGCTTAAAGGCGTTACGCGACACTCTTAAAGCGTTACGCGACACTCTTAAAGCGTTACGCGACACTCTTAAAGGCGTTACGCGACACGCTTAAAGGCGTTACGCGACACTCTTAAAGGCGTTACGCGACACTCTTAAAGGCGTTACGCGACACGCTTAAAGGCGTTACGCGACACGCTTAAAGGCGTTACGCGACACTCTTAAAGGCGTTACGCGACACTCTTAAAGGCGTTACGCGACACTCTTAAAGGCGTTACGCGACACGCTTAAAGGCGTTACGCGACACTCTTAAAAGCGTTACGCGACACTCTTAAAAGCGTTACGCGACACTCTTAAAGGCGTTACGCGACACGCTTAAAGGCGTTACGCGACACTCTTAAAAGCGTTACGCGACACTCTTAAAAGCGTTACGCGACACTCTTAAAGGCGTTACGCGACACGCTTAAAGGCGTTACGCGACACTTAAGGCGTTACGCGACACTCTTAAAAGCGTTACGCGACACTCTTAAAAGCGTTACGCGACACTCTTAAAGGCGTTACGCGACACGCTTAAAGGCGTTACGCGACACTTAAGGCGTTACGCGACACTCTTAAAGTCGTTACGCGACACTTAAGGCGTTACGCGACACTCTTAAAGTCGTTACGCGACAATCTTAAAGTCGTTACAAGACACTCTTAAAGGCGTTACGCGACACGCTTAAAGGCGTTACGCGACACTCTTAAAAGCGTTACGCGACACTCTTAAAAGCGTTACGCGACACTCTTAAAGTCGTTACGCGACACTCTTAAAGGCGTTACGCGACACGCTTAAAGGCGTTACGCGACACTCTTAAAAGCGTTACGCGACACTCTTAAAAGCGTTACGCGACACTTAAGGCGTTACGCGACACTCTTAAAGGCGTTACGCGACACTCTTAAAGGCGTTACGCGACACTCTTAAAGTCGTTACGCGACACTCTTAAAGGCGTTACGCGACACGCTTAAAGGCGTTACGCGACACTCTTAAAGTCGTTACGCGACACTCTTAAAGGCGTTACGCGACACTCTTAAAGGCGTTACGCGACACGCTTAAAGGCGTTACGCGACACTCTTAAAAGCGTTACGCGACACTCTTAAAAGCGTTACGCGACACTCTTAAAGTCGTTACGCGACACGCTTAAAGGCGTTACGCGACACGCTTAAAGGCGTTACGCGACACGCTTAAAGGCGTTACGCGACACTTAAGGCGTTACGCGACACTCTTAAAGTCGTTACGCGACACTCTTAAAGGCGTTACGCGACACTCTTAAAGGCGTTACGCGACACGCTTAAAGGCGTTACGCGACACTCTTAAAGGCGTTACGCGACACTCTTAAAGGCGTTACGCGACACTCTTAAAGGCGTTACGCGACACTCTTAAAGGCGTTACGCGACACTCTTAAAGGCGTTACGCGACACTCTTAAAGGCGTTACGCGACACTTTAAAAGCGTTACGCGACACTTAAGGCGTTACGCGACACTCTTAAAGTCGTTACGCGACACTTAAGGCGTTACGCGACACTCTTAAAGTCGTTACGCGACACTCTTAAAGTCGTTACGCGACACTCTTAAAGGCGTTACGCGACACGCTTAAAGGCGTTACGCGACACTCTTAAAAGCGTTACGCGACACTCTTAAAAGCGTTACGCGACACTCTTAAAGTCGTTACGCGACACTCTTAAAGGCGTTACGCGACACGCTTAAAGGCGTTACGCGACACTCTTAAAGGCGTTACGCGACACGCTTAAAGGCGTTACGCGACACGCTTAAAGGCGTTACGCGACACTCTTAAAAGCGTTACGCGACACTCTTAAAAGCGTTACGCGACACTCTTAAAGGCGTTACGCGACACGCTTAAAGGCGTTACGCGACACTCTTAAAAGCGTTACGCGACACTCTTAAAAGCGTTACGCGACACTCTTAAAGGCGTTACGCGACACGCTTAAAGGCGTTACGCGACACTTAAGGCGTTACGCGACACTCTTAAAGGCGTTACGCGACACTTAAGGCGTTACGCGACACTCTTAAAGTCGTTACGCGACACTCTTAAAGTCGTTACGCGACACTCTTAAAGGCGTTACGCGACACTCTTAAAGGCGTTACGCGACACGCTTAAAGGCGTTACGCGACACTCTTAAAGGCGTTACGCGACACTCTTAAAAGCGTTACGCGACACTCTTAAAGGCGTTACGCGACACGCTTAAAGGCGTTACGCGACACTTAAGGCGTTACGCGACACTCTTAAAGTCGTTACGCGACACTTAAGGCGTTACGCGACACTCTTAAAGTCGTTACGCGACACTCTTAAAGTCGTTACGCGACACTCTTAAAGGCGTTACGCGACACGCTTAAAGGCGTTACGCGACACTCTTAAAGCGTTACGCGACACTCTTAAAAGCGTTACGCGACACTCTTAAAGGCGTTACGCGACACTCTTAAAAGCGTTACGCGACACTCTTAAAAGCGTTACGCGACACTCTTAAAAGCGTTACGCGACACTCTTAAAGGCGTTACGCGACACTCTTAAAGGCGTTACGCGACACTTAAGGCGTTACGCGACACTCTTAAAGTCGTTACGCGACACTTAAGGCGTTACGCGACACTCTTAAAGTCGTTACGCGACACTTAAGGCGTTACGCGACACTCTTAAAGTCGTTACGCGACACTCTTAAAGTCGTTACGCGACACTCTTAAAGGCGTTACGCGACACGCTTAAAGGCGTTACGCGACACTTAAGGCGTTACGCGACACTTAAGGCGTTACGCGACACTCTTAAAGTCGTTACGCGACACTTAAGGCGTTACGCGACACTCTTAAAGTCGTTACGCGACACTCTTAAAGTCGTTACGCGACACTCTTAAAGGCGTTACGCGACACGCTTAAAGGCGTTACGCGACACTCTTAAAAGCGTTACGCGACACTCTTAAAAGCGTTACGCGACACTCTTAAAGTCGTTACGCGACACTCTTAAAGGCGTTACGCGACACGCTTAAAGGCGTTACGCGACACGCTTAAAGGCGTTACGCGACACGCTTAAAGGCGTTACGCGACACGCTTAAAGGCGTTACGCGACACTCTTAAAAGCGTTACGCGACACTCTTAAAAGCGTTACGCGACACTCTTAAAGGCGTTACGCGACACGCTTAAAGGCGTTACGCGACACTCTTAAAAGCGTTACGCGACACTCTTAAAAGCGTTACGCGACACTCTTAAAGGCGTTACGCGACACGCTTAAAGGCGTTACGCGACACTTAAGGCGTTACGCGACACTCTTAAAGTCGTTACGCGACACTTAAGGCGTTACGCGACACTCTTAAAGTCGTTACGCGACACTCTTAAAGTCGTTACGCGACACTCTTAAAGGCGTTACGCGACACGCTTAAAGGCGTTACGCGACACTCTTAAAAGCGTTACGCGACACTCTTAAAAGCGTTACGCGACACTCTTAAAGTCGTTACGCGACACTCTTAAAGGCGTTACGCGACACGCTTAAAGGCGTTACGCGACACGCTTAAAGGCGTTACGCGACACGCTTAAAGGCGTTACGCGACACGCTTAAAGGCGTTACGCGACACTCTTAAAAGCGTTACGCGACACTCTTAAAAGCGTTACGCGACACTCTTAAAGGCGTTACGCGACACGCTTAAAGGCGTTACGCGACACTCTTAAAGGCGTTACGCGACACTCTTAAAAGCGTTACGCGACACTCTTAAAAGCGTTACGCGACACTCTTAAAGGCGTTACGCGACACGCTTAAAGGCGTTACGCGACACGCTTAAAGGCGTTACGCGACACTCTTAAAAGCGTTACGCGACACTCTTAAAAGCGTTACGCGACACTTAAGGCGTTACGCGACACTCTTAAAGTCGTTACGCGACACTCTTAAAGGCGTTACGCGACACGCTTAAAGGCGTTACGCGACACTCTTAAAGTCGTTACGCGACACTCTTAAAGGCGTTACGCGACACTCTTAAAGGCGTTACGCGACACTCTTAAAGGCGTTACGCGACACTCTTAAAAGCGTTACGCGACACGCTTAAAGGCGTTACGCGACACTCTTAAAGGCGTTACGCGACACGCTTAAAGGCGTTACGCGACACTCTTAAAGGCGTTACGCGACACTTAAGGCGTTACGCGACACTCTTAAAGTCGTTACGCGACACTTAAGGCGTTACGCGACACTCTTAAAGTCGTTACGCGACACTCTTAAAGTCGTTACGCGACACTTAAGGCGTTACGCGACACTCTTAAAAGCGTTACGCGACACTCTTAAAAGCGTTACGCGACACTCTTAAAAGCGTTACGCGACACTCTTAAAGGCGTTACGCGACACTCTTAAAGGCGTTACGCGACACTTAAGGCGTTACGCGACACTCTTAAAGTCGTTACGCGACACTCTTAAAGTCGTTACGCGACACTTAAGGCGTTACGCGACACTCTTAAAGTCGTTACGCGACACTCTTAAAGTCGTTACGCGACACTCTTAAAGGCGTTACGCGACACGCTTAAAGGCGTTACGCGACACTCTTAAAAGCGTTACGCGACACTCTTAAAAGCGTTACGCGACACTCTTAAAGTCGTTACGCGACACGCTTAAAGGCGTTACGCGACACGCTTAAAGGCGTTACGCGACACGCTTAAAGGCGTTACGCGACACTTAAGGCGTTACGCGACACTCTTAAAGTCGTTACGCGACACTCTTAAAGGCGTTACGCGACACGCTTAAAGGCGTTACGCGACACGCTTAAAGGCGTTACGCGACACTCTTAAAGTCGTTACGCGACACTCTTAAAGGCGTTACGCGACACTCTTAAAGGCGTTACGCGACACTCTTAAAGGCGTTACGCGACACTCTTAAAGTCGTTACGCGACACTCTTAAAGGCGTTACGCGACACGCTTAAAGGCGTTACGCGACACTCTTAAAGGCGTTACGCGACACTCTTAAAGTCGTTACGCGACACTCTTAAAGTCGTTACGCGACACTCTTAAAGGCGTTACGCGACACTCTTAAAGTCGTTACGCGACACTCTTAAAGGCGTTACGCGACACGCTTAAAGGCGTTACGCGACACTCTTAAAGCGTTACGCGACACTCTTAAAAGCGTTACGCGACACTCTTAAAGGCGTTACGCGACACGCTTAAAGGCGTTACGCGACACTCTTAAAGGCGTTACGCGACACTCTTAAAGGCGTTACGCGACACGCTTAAAGGCGTTACGCGACACGCTTAAAGGCGTTACGCGACACTCTTAAAGGCGTTACGCGACACTCTTAAAGGCGTTACGCGACACTCTTAAAGGCGTTACGCGACACTTAAGGCGTTACGCGACACTCTTAAAGTCGTTACGCGACACTTAAGGCGTTACGCGACACTCTTAAAGTCGTTACGCGACACTTAAGGCGTTACGCGACACTCTTAAAGTCGTTACGCGACACTCTTAAAGTCGTTACGCGACACTCTTAAAGGCGTTACGCGACACGCTTAAAGGCGTTACGCGACACTTAAGGCGTTACGCGACACTTAAGGCGTTACGCGACACTCTTAAAGTCGTTACGCGACACTTAAGGCGTTACGCGACACTCTTAAAGTCGTTACGCGACACTCTTAAAGTCGTTACGCGACACTCTTAAAGGCGTTACGCGACACGCTTAAAGGCGTTACGCGACACTCTTAAAAGCGTTACGCGACACTCTTAAAAGCGTTACGCGACACTCTTAAAGTCGTTACGCGACACTCTTAAAGGCGTTACGCGACACGCTTAAAGGCGTTACGCGACACGCTTAAAGGCGTTACGCGACACGCTTAAAGGCGTTACGCGACACGCTTAAAGGCGTTACGCGACACTCTTAAAAGCGTTACGCGACACTCTTAAAGCGTTACGCGACACTCTTAAAGGCGTTACGCGACACGCTTAAAGGCGTTACGCGACACTCTTAAAAGCGTTACGCGACACTCTTAAAAGCGTTACGCGACACTCTTAAAGGCGTTACGCGACACGCTTAAAGGCGTTACGCGACACTTAAGGCGTTACGCGACACTCTTAAAGTCGTTACGCGACACTTAAGGCGTTACGCGACACTCTTAAAGTCGTTACGCGACACTCTTAAAGTCGTTACGCGACACTCTTAAAGGCGTTACGCGACACGCTTAAAGGCGTTACGCGACACTCTTAAAAGCGTTACGCGACACTCTTAAAAGCGTTACGCGACACTCTTAAAGTCGTTACGCGACACTCTTAAAGGCGTTACGCGACACGCTTAAAGGCGTTACGCGACACGCTTAAAGGCGTTACGCGACACTCTTAAAGGCGTTACGCGACACGCTTAAAGGCGTTACGCGACACTCTTAAAAGCGTTACGCGACACTCTTAAAAGCGTTACGCGACACTCTTAAAGGCGTTACGCGACACTCTTAAAGGCGTTACGCGACACTCTTAAAGGCGTTACGCGACACTCTTAAAAGCGTTACGCGACACTCTTAAAGCGTTACGCGACACTCTTAAAGGCGTTACGCGACACGCTTAAAGGCGTTACGCGACACTCTTAAAGGCGTTACGCGACACTCTTAAAAGCGTTACGCGACACTCTTAAAAGCGTTACGCGACACTTAAGGCGTTACGCGACACTCTTAAAGTCGTTACGCGACACTCTTAAAGGCGTTACGCGACACTCTTAAAGGCGTTACGCGACACTCTTAAAGTCGTTACGCGACACTCTTAAAGGCGTTACGCGACACTCTTAAAGGCGTTACGCGACACTCTTAAAGGCGTTACGCGACACTCTTAAAGCGTTACGCGACACTCTTAAAGGCGTTACGCGACACTCTTAAAGGCGTTACGCGACACTCTTAAAGGCGTTACGCGACACTCTTAAAGGCGTTACGCGACACTTAAGGCGTTACGCGACACTCTTAAAGTCGTTACGCGACACTTAAGGCGTTACGCGACACTCTTAAAGTCGTTACGCGACACTCTTAAAGTCGTTACGCGACACTTAAGGCGTTACGCGACACTCTTAAAGCGTTACGCGACACTCTTAAAAGCGTTACGCGACACTCTTAAAAGCGTTACGCGACACTCTTAAAGGCGTTACGCGACACTCTTAAAGGCGTTACGCGACACTTAAGGCGTTACGCGACACTCTTAAAGTCGTTACGCGACACTCTTAAAGTCGTTACGCGACACTTAAGGCGTTACGCGACACTCTTAAAGTCGTTACGCGACACTCTTAAAGTCGTTACGCGACACTCTTAAAGGCGTTACGCGACACGCTTAAAGGCGTTACGCGACACTCTTAAAAGCGTTACGCGACACTCTTAAAAGCGTTACGCGACACTCTTAAAGTCGTTACGCGACACGCTTAAAGGCGTTACGCGACACGCTTAAAGGCGTTACGCGACACGCTTAAAGGCGTTACGCGACACTTAAGGCGTTACGCGACACTCTTAAAGTCGTTACGCGACACTCTTAAAGGCGTTACGCGACACGCTTAAAGGCGTTACGCGACACGCTTAAAGGCGTTACGCGACACTCTTAAAGTCGTTACGCGACACTCTTAAAGGCGTTACGCGACACTCTTAAAGGCGTTACGCGACACTCTTAAAGGCGTTACGCGACACTCTTAAAGTCGTTACGCGACACTCTTAAAGGCGTTACGCGACACGCTTAAAGGCGTTACGCGACACTCTTAAAGGCGTTACGCGACACTCTTAAAGTCGTTACGCGACACTCTTAAAGTCGTTACGCGACACTCTTAAAGGCGTTACGCGACACTCTTAAAGTCGTTACGCGACACTCTTAAAGGCGTTACGCGACACGCTTAAAGGCGTTACGCGACACTCTTAAAAGCGTTACGCGACACTCTTAAAAGCGTTACGCGACACTCTTAAAGGCGTTACGCGACACTCTTAAAGGCGTTACGCGACACTCTTAAAGGCGTTACGCGACACTCTTAAAGGCGTTACGCGACACGCTTAAAGGCGTTACGCGACACGCTTAAAGGCGTTACGCGACACTCTTAAAGGCGTTACGCGACACTCTTAAAGGCGTTACGCGACACTCTTAAAGTCGTTACGCGACACTCTTAAAGGCGTTACGCGACACTCTTAAAGGCGTTACGCGACACTCTTAAAAGCGTTACGCGACACTCTTAAAAGCGTTACGCGACACTCTTAAAGGCGTTACGCGACACGCTTAAAGGCGTTACGCGACACTCTTAAAAGCGTTACGCGACACTCTTAAAAGCGTTACGCGACACTCTTAAAGGCGTTACGCGACACGCTTAAAGGCGTTACGCGACACTTAAGGCGTTACGCGACACTCTTAAAAGCGTTACGCGACACTCTTAAAAGCGTTACGCGACACTCTTAAAGGCGTTACGCGACACGCTTAAAGGCGTTACGCGACACTTAAGGCGTTACGCGACACTCTTAAAGTCGTTACGCGACACTTAAGGCGTTACGCGACACTCTTAAAGTCGTTACGCGACACTCTTAAAGTCGTTACGCGACACTCTTAAAGGCGTTACGCGACACGCTTAAAGGCGTTACGCGACACTCTTAAAAGCGTTACGCGACACTCTTAAAAGCGTTACGCGACACTCTTAAAGTCGTTACGCGACACTCTTAAAGGCGTTACGCGACACTCTTAAAGGCGTTACGCGACACTCTTAAAAGCGTTACGCGACACTCTTAAAAGCGTTACGCGACACTCTTAAAGGCGTTACGCGACACTCTTAAAGGCGTTACGCGACACGCTTAAAGGCGTTACGCGACACTCTTAAAGCGTTACGCGACACTCTTAAAAGCGTTACGCGACACTCTTAAAGGCGTTACGCGACACTCTTAAAGGCGTTACGCGACACGCTTAAAGGCGTTACGCGACACTCTTAAAAGCGTTACGCGACACTCTTAAAAGCGTTACGCGACACTTAAGGCGTTACGCGACACTCTTAAAGTCGTTACGCGACACTCTTAAAGTCGTTACGCGACACTCTTAAAGTCGTTACGCGACACTCTTAAAGGCGTTACGCGACACGCTTAAAGGCGTTACGCGACACTCTTAAAGTCGTTACGCGACACTCTTAAAGGCGTTACGCGACACTCTTAAAGTCGTTACGCGACACTCTTAAAGGCGTTACGCGACACTCTTAAAGTCGTTACGCGACACTCTTAAAGTCGTTACGCGACACTCTTAAAGGCGTTACGCGACACTCTTAAAGGCGTTACGCGACACTCTTAAAGGCGTTACGCGACACTCTTAAAAGCGTTACGCGACACGCTTAAAGGCGTTACGCGACACTCTTAAAGGCGTTACGCGACACGCTTAAAGGCGTTACGCGACACTCTTAAAGGCGTTACGCGACACTTAAGGCGTTACGCGACACTTAAGGCGTTACGCGACACTCTTAAAGTCGTTACGCGACACTTAAGGCGTTACGCGACACTCTTAAAGTCGTTACGCGACACTTAAGGCGTTACGCGACACTCTTAAAGTCGTTACGCGACACTTAAGGCGTTACGCGACACTCTTAAAAGCGTTACGCGACACTCTTAAAAGCGTTACGCGACACTCTTAAAAGCGTTACGCGACACTCTTAAAGGCGTTACGCGACACTCTTAAAGGCGTTACGCGACACTTAAGGCGTTACGCGACACTCTTAAAATCGTTACGCGACACTCTTAAAGTCGTTACGCGACACTTAAGGCGTTACGCGACACTCTTAAAGTCGTTACGCGACAATCTTAAAGTCGTTACGCGACACTCTTAAAGGCGTTACGCGACACTCTTAAAAGCGTTACGCGACACTCTTAAAAGCGTTACGCGACACTCTTAAAGTCGTTACGCGACACGCTTAAGGGCGTTACGTGACACGCTTAAAGGCGTTACGCGACACGCTTAAAGGCGTTACGCGACAATTAAGGCGTTACGCGACACCCTTAAAGTCGTTACGCGACACTCTTAAAGGCGTTACGCGACACGCTTAAAGGCGTTACGCGACACGCTTAAAGGCGTTACGCGACACTCTTAAAGTCGTTACGCGACACTCTTAAAGGCGTTACGCGACACTCTTAAAGGCGTTACGCGACACTCTTAAAGGCGTTACGCGACACTCTTAAAGTCGTTACGCGACACTCTTAAAGGCGTTACGCGACACGCTTAAAGGCGTTACGCGACACTCTTAAAGGCGTTACGCGACACTCTTAAAGTCGTTACGCGACACTCTTAAAGTCGTTACGCGACACTCTTAAAGGCGTTACGCGACACTCTTAAAGTCGTTACGCGACACTCTTAAAGGCGTTACGCGACACGCTTAAAGGCGTTACGCGACACTCTTAAAAGCGTTACGCGACACTCTTAAAGCGTTACGCGACACTCTTAAAGGCGTTACGCGACACGCTTAAAGGCGTTACGCGACACTCTTAAAGGCGTTACGCGACACTCTTAAAGGCGTTACGCGACACGCTTAAAGGCGTTACGCGACACGCTTAAAGGCGTTACGCGACACTCTTAAAGGCGTTACGCGACACTCTTAAAGGCGTTACGCGACACTCTTAAAGTCGTTACGCGACACTCTTAAAGGCGTTACGCGACACGCTTAAAGGCGTTACGCGACACTCTTAAAGCGTTACGCGACACTCTTAAAAGCGTTACGCGACACTCTTAAAGGCGTTACGCGACACGCTTAAAGGCGTTACGCGACACTCTTAAAAGCGTTACGCGACACTCTTAAAAGCGTTACGCGACACTCTTAAAGGCGTTACGCGACACGCTTAAAGGCGTTACGCGACACTTAAGGCGTTACGCGACACTCTTAAAAGCGTTACGCGACACTCTTAAAAGCGTTACGCGACACTCTTAAAGGCGTTACGCGACACTCTTAAAGGCGTTACGCGACACTTAAGGCGTTACGCGACACTCTTAAAGTCGTTACGCGACACTTAAGGCGTTACGCGACACTCTTAAAGTCGTTACGCGACAATCTTAAAGTCGTTACAAGACACTCTTAAAGGCGTTACGCGACACGCTTAAAGGCGTTACGCGACACTCTTAAAAGCGTTACGCGACACTCTTAAAAGCGTTACGCGACACTCTTAAAGTCGTTACGCGACACTCTTAAAGGCGTTACGCGACACGCTTAAAGGCGTTACGCGACACTCTTAAAAGCGTTACGCGACACTCTTAAAAGCGTTACGCGACACTCTTAAAGGCGTTACGCGACACGCTTAAAGGCGTTACGCGACACGCTTAAAGGCGTTACGCGACACTCTTAAAAGCGTTACGCGACACTCTTAAAAGCGTTACGCGACACTCTTAAAGGCGTTACGCGACACGCTTAAAGGCGTTACGCGACCCGCTTAAAGGCGTTACGCGACACTCTTAAAAGCGTTACGCGACACTCTTAAAAGCGTTACGCGACACTTAAGGCGTTACGCGACACCCTTAAAGTCGTTACGCGACACCCTTAAAGTCGTTACGCGACACCCTTAAAGTCGTTACGCGACACTCTTAAAGGCGTTACGCGACACGCTTAAAGGCGTTACGCGACACTCTTAAAGTCGTTACGCGACACTCTTAAAGGCGTTACGCGACACTCTTAAAGTCGTTACGCGACACTCTTAAAGGCGTTACGCGACACTCTTAAAGTCGTTACGCGACACTCTTAAAGTCGTTACGCGACACTCTTAAAGGCGTTACGCGACACGCTTAAAGGCGTTACGCGACACTCTTAAAAGCGTTACGCGACACTCTTAAAAGCGTTACGCGACACTCTTAAAAGCGTTACGCGACACTCTTAAAAGCGTTACGCGACACTCTTAAAAGCGTTACGCGACACTCTTAAAGGCGTTACGCGACACTCTTAAAAGCGTTACGCGACACTCTTAAAAGCGTTACGCGACACTCTTAAAAGCGTTACGCGACACTCTTAAAGGCGTTACGCGACACTCTTAAAGGCGTTACGCGACACTTAAGGCGTTACGCGACACTCTTAAAGTCGTTACGCGACACTTAAGGCGTTACGCGACACTCTTAAAGTCGTTACGCGACACTTAAGGCGTTACGCGACACTCTTAAAGTCGTTACGCGACAATCTTAAAGTCGTTACAAGACACTCTTAAAGGCGTTACGCGACACGCTTAAAGGCGTTACGCGACACTCTTAAAAGCGTTACGCGACACTCTTAAAGTCGTTACGCGACACTCTTAAAGTCGTTACGCGACACTCTTAAAGGCGTTACGCGACACGCTTAAAGGCGTTACGCGACACGCTTAAGGGCGTTACGTGACACGCTTAAAGGCGTTACGCGACACTCTTAAAGGCGTTACGCGACACTCTTAAAGTCGTTACGCGACACTCTTAAAGTCGTTACGCGACACTCTTAAAGGCGTTACGCGACACGCTTAAAGGCGTTACGCGACACTCTTAAAAGCGTTACGCGACACTCTTAAAAGCGTTACGCGACACTCTTAAAAGCGTTACGCGACACTCTTAAAAGCGTTACGCGACACTCTTAAAAGCGTTACGCGACACTCTTAAAGGCGTTACGCGACACTCTTAAAAGCGTTACGCGACACTCTTAAAAGCGTTACGCGACACTCTTAAAAGCGTTACGCGACACTCTTAAAAGCGTTACGCGACACTCTTAAAGGCGTTACGCGACACTTAAGGCGTTACGCGACACTCTTAAAGTCGTTACGCGACACTTAAGGCGTTACGCGACACTCTTAAAGTCGTTACGCGACACTTAAGGCGTTACGCGACACTCTTAAAGTCGTTACGCGACAATCTTAAAGTCGTTACAAGACACTCTTAAAGGCGTTACGCGACACGCTTAAAGGCGTTACGCGACACTCTTAAAAGCGTTACGCGACACTCTTAAAGTCGTTACGCGACACTCTTAAAGTCGTTACGCGACACCCCCAGTAGCAAAATCGACGTTGGGCCAACGGAGTCGGCTCGAGATTCAACCGACACGGCACTATACTGCCGCAAAATGGTCGGTAGACTTTCCTTTTGACAGTCGAAATGTCCTACCCGAAAATGGGTCGGTCCGGCGGTTTTCCAACCTTTTCAAACGTGCACGGAAAATTTTCGGGATTTCCAAAATGAGGTCGGGATAGAAATTTTGCCAGCACTTTAACCGACTCTAAAAAGTAAGCGTGGCCAGCTCTTACCTTAGCAAACAAGAAGTCGGCTTTGTTATCAAACGGATTATTAATCTAATTGCGGTCGGCTTTATCGACTGTTATTTGTCGGATTTATGGCTTGTTTGTGGTCGGATTGATGGCTTGTTTATGGTCGGCTTTACGACTTGTTTATGGTCGGCTTTATGGATTGTTTATGGTCGGCTTTATGGATTGTTTATGGTCGGCTTTACGACTTGTTTATAGTCGGCTTGATGGATTGTTAATGGTCGGCTGTAGAATATTTTAAAAATCGGTTTAGAGATCTTTTACTGTAGGTAATGCGAAGTGGCTCTGATGATTCCCTCCCATTGGACCGAAATCCCATTCAACCGAAACCAAAGAAGGGAAGTCCCATTGGATAGAATTTCGCACCTTGGGCGGTTTACGATAAGTGGAGATATCCATGAATGACTGCACTTAACGTTAGTGTACACTGCAGTTATCTTCGATAAAAACGAAGTAGCAATGAGTTAACCGTGGAAACGGTTTTAAAGGCTTATGTAAATTTAAGGGAAAGCTAAAATAGGCCGTAAACCGTAACATTTTCTTTAATGTTACTTTAAAATGATATTTAAAACGAGAGATTTATATTTATATCAAGGTGAATAAACATATTACACTATGTTGTTATTCTAAAATTTTAGTTTATGTTTTATTTGTAATACAAATCCAAGTTTCTTTGATTTGTCTTAAAATAATGAACTTTGAAATGTTTAGTATGTCGACCTCTCGACCGTTGTTGCTAATTTGATAAAAACCCATGTTAGTTGGTAAGGCGTTGAGCAGCCGACCTAATCCTTCCTTACACCCACCGACTTAAAATGTAACTATCAGCCAACTCTATTTGTTTGTCCTCACGTCCGACTTCAAAGCGGAGCTAGTAACTGAAGTTGGATAAGAGTCGGACTTTAGTTGTAAGTGCCGACTAAACCTTAAACCGACGAATATACCTCGAACCGACTCAAACGCAGAAGAAGCTTCATTACAATTAAATCTGAAATCTTTAGTATGATCGGTAGGCAGTCGGATATGCCGACCTTTCGTCCCTTGTTGTTATTTTGATAAAAACACATGTTAGTTGGTAAGGAGTTGAGCAGCCGACCTAATCCCTAGTAGCACTGCCGACGTAAGGCCTACATGATCGGCTTTGTGTGTTACCGACGAGTTGGTAAAAAGTCACTAATAAGTCGGGAGAGTAATGGTTTGAAAGTCGAAATGTCCGCCTGAAGGGACGACGGCCCGCCAGTTTTCCTACTGTTTTTGAGGCTACTATAAAACGACTGTTGGCCGACTATATGTCGGCGTCATTATGCCTACCAAAAGCCGCGCTCAATCCGACGATTTCGCGGCTTTTTAGTATAGGAACGGTAAATCGTCGGTAAAGGGCTGGTAGAGTAAGGGTTTGAGAGTCGAAATGTCCACCCGGCGGGACGACGGCCCGCCGGTTTTCCGACTGTTATGAGGTGACTATAAAACGACTGTTGGGCGACTATATGTCGGCGTCATTATGCCTACCTAAAGCCGCGCTCAATCCGACGATTTCGCGGCTTTTTAGTATAGGAACGGTAAATCGTCGGTAAAGGGCTGGTAGAGTAAGGGTTTGAGAGTCGAAATGTCCGCCCGGTGGGACGATGGCACACTGGTTTACCGACTGTTACGACACGAATGAAATACGACCCTCATCCAACACGTTTGAGAGTCGACTAAACCGCCTATCAGCAAGAGGTCCGACGCTTTTTCGACGATCAAGCCTTAACTCGAGGCTTCATTCGCTTATAGTAAAGAATACTGATACCTGTATTGAAATTTCTTTAATACATTTTCAACGAAAATCACTTTAGAATTTGTACTTTGAATATTTCAAGTAACATACAGGTTGAGCATCAATTATAACAATTTCAAATATTAAACAATGTATTCGATATTACACGATTAGTCTAATGGAAATATTAGCTGCCTAGCTAATTGGTTTCAACAAAAAGTAAAATTTTTCAGGGCGAGTATAATATTTACATCAATTGAAGCATTTATTAATATTCATTGTTAATATCTTCGATGTGGCCATTTACTATCTCTTAAATACAAAAATCTTAATGAAAAATATTATTATACGCTTCCAGATTTTTTTAAGGAAAAAGGAAAACATACAATTCTAAAGGGTATTATTTCACACATTTTTCTCTTAAAATGTTTGAAACCGCATAAAAATTCTCAAATTAAAACAAATTGAGATCTATTTTGGAATGCAGTATTATTTTCACAACCAAAAATCTTTAAAATACTTAATATATAAGGATTTTGAACTCCAAGCGCCCCAAAACACTTGCTTCTTTATATTTAAACAAAGAAACTGAAGGTATACATAAACGTTTAAGTTTTGGTTTCACTTTATGGGGGTGTGGTTCCCAGCAGATGAGAAGCTAGGTAAAAAGCAAAGGCTTATGCATAAAACTGGCTCTAAGAGGTAGATAAATTGATAATTCAATAACAAAATTCAAACCTTACGTGACAAACGAAGACGTTTCTAGTTTATATAGTGTGACAAAGAAGCTTAGCAATGAAATTAAAAGTTAGCAAGCCTAGAACTAATCATTTTCGACCACAAAAATCTCGTTTAAACATTCTAACGACTCAGCCGCGTCAGAGATACTGGAAAGGCTAACTTGCTTTCGCACTAGCAGCGCCCTCTTCGATGATGACGTGTATGGCGTTACCTTAGTAACGCCAATAGAACAGAGGCGTGTCACCTGACCCAAGAAATTACAGGTTGGAAAATTCAAACTAGAAAATCAGATGTGTTTTCTTGCTTTGCAGTTTTTTTGTAACGTTATGTTTCTAGTGTTTCCAAAAATATAGTATTATCAACTTCTGCTTGTGGGTCGAAATATAGTATAAGCTAAATATATAACAAAAAAAATTTGGTGGCAAATGCGGAATAGTAAAAGTCAAAAAAACCGTCCCACGGAAAAAGAAGGCCTATACAACAACTTCGTTTTTCATTTAACTCTTTTAAAACGTGACAATACCGACTAGCGGGAAGGAGTTGGTAATCAATTGGCAAAAATGGGTTACATGTTTAGGACGGTAGGCAAGCCTACTTCAAAACCACCACAGTTCCAACTGTCGGATAAATGTCGGTTACTAAACGGCCTAAGAATAACTTTGCTTTTAATTTTACTCTTCTTAAACGTCACAATAACGACTAGCGCGAGGGAGTTGGTAATCAATTGACAAAAAATGTGTTGGAATTTTCTAGACGGTAGGCAAGCCTACTTTAAACCATCTCAGTTCCAACTGTCAGATAGATGTCGGCAGTGCCAACTAAAAGAAGTAGTCGGCTTCATGAGTCGGAAAAGTGTCGGAATAAGCACGGTACAGCCGACTGGACCGTAAACCGACTATTCGACCTTTAACCGACTGTTATGCGGAAGGCTTGTGCTACTGGGGACTCTTAAAGGCATTACGCGACACGCTTAAAGGCGTTACGCGACACGCTTAAGGGCGTTACGTGACACGCTTAAAGGCGTTACGCGACACGCTTAAAGGCGTTACGCGACAATTAAGGCGTTACGCGACAATTAAGGCGTTACGCGACACCCTTAAAGTCGTTACGCGACACTCTTAAAGGCGTTACGCGACACGCTTAAAGGCGTTACGCGACACGCTTAAAGGCGTTACGCGACACTCTTAAAGTCGTTACGCGACACTCTTAAAGGCGTTACTTGACACTCTTAAAGGCGTTACGCGACACTCTTAAAGGCGTTACGCGACACTCTTAAAGTCGTTACGCGACACTCTTAAAGGCGTTACGTGACACGCTTAAAGGCGTTACGCGGCACTCTTAAAGGCGTTACGCGACACTCTTAAAGTCGTTACGCGACACTCTTAAAGTCGTTACGCGACACTCTTAAAGTCGTTACGCGACACTCTTAAAGTCGTTACGCGACACTCTTAAAGGCGTTACGCGACACGCTTAAAGGCGTTACGCGACACTCTTAAAAGCGTTACGCGACACTCTTAAAAGCGTTACGCGACACTCTTAAAGGCGTTACGCGACACGCTTAAAGGCGTTACGCGACACTCTTAAAGGCGTTACGCGACACGCTTAAAAGCGTTACGCGACACTCTTAAAGGCGTTACGCGACACGCTTAAAGGCGTTACGCGACACTTAAGGCGTTACGCGACACTCTTAAAGTCGTTACGCGACAATCTTAAAGTCATTACAAGACACTCTTAAAGGCGTTACGCGACACGCTTAAAGGCGTTACGCGACACTCTTAAAAGCGTTACGCGACACTCTTAAAAGCGTTACGCGACACTCTTAAAGTCGTTACGCGACACTCTTAAAGTCGTTACGCGACACTCTTAAAGTCGTTACGCGACACTCTTAAAGGCGTTACGCGACACTCTTAAAGGCGTTACGCGACACGCTTAAAGGCGTTACGCGACACGCTTAAAGGCGTTACGCGGCACTCTTAAAGGCGTTACGCGACACTCTTAAAGGCGTTACGCGACACTCTTAAAGTCGTTACGCGACACTCTTAAAGGCGTTACGCGACACGCTTAAAGGCGTTACGCGACACTCTTAAAAGCGTTACGCGACACTCTTAAAAGCGTTACGCTACACTCTTAAAGGCGTTACGCGACCCGCTTAAAGGCGTTACGCGACACTCTTAAAAGCGTTACGCGACACTCTTAAAAGCGTTACGCGACACTCTTAAAGGCGTTACGCGACACGCTTAAAGGCGTTACGCGACACTTAAGGCGTTACGCGACACTCTTAAAGTCGTTACGCGACACTTAAGGCGTTACGCGACACTCTTAAAGTCGTTACGCGACAATCTTAAAGTCGTTACAAGACACTCTTAAAAGCGTTACGCGACACTCTTAAAAGCGTTACGCGACACTCTTAAAGTCGTTACGCGACACTCTTAAAGGCGTTACGCGACACGCTTAAAGGCGTTACGCAACACGCTTAAGGGCGTTACGTGACACGCTTAAAGGCGTTACGCGACACGCTTAAAGGCGTTACGCGACACTCTTAAAAGCGTTACGCGACACTCTTAAAAGCGTTACGCGACACTCTTAAAGGCGTTACGCGACACGCTTAAAGGCGTTACGCGACACTCTTAAAAGCGTTACGCGACACTCTTAAAAGCGTTACGCGACACTCTTAAAGGCGTTACGCGACACTTAAGGCGTTACGCGACACTTAAGGCGTTACGCGACACCCTTAAAGTCGTTACGCGACACTCTTAAAGGGGTTACGCGACACGCTTAAAGGCGTTACGCGACACTCTTAAAGTCGTTACGCGACACTCTTAAAGGCGTTACGCGACACTCTTAAAGGCGTTACTTGACACTCTTAAAGGCGTTACGTGACACGCTTAAAGGCGTTACGCGACACTCTTAAAGTCGTTACGCGACACTCTTAAAGGCGTTACGTGACACGCTTAAAGGCGTTACGCGGCACTCTTAAAGGCGTTACGCGACACTCTTAAAGTCGTTACGCGACACTCTTAAAGTCGTTACGCGACACTCTTAAAGGCGTTACGCGACACGCTTAAAGGCGTTACGCGACACTCTTAAAAGCGTTACGCGACACTCTTAAAAGCGTTACGCGACACTCTTAAAAGCGTTACGCGACACTCTTAAAAGCGTTACGCGACACTCTTAAAAGCGTTACGCGACACTCTTAAAGGCGTTACGCGACACTCTTAAAAGCGTTACGCGACACTCTTAAAAGCGTTACGCGACACTCTTAAAAGCGTTACGCGACACTCTTAAAAGCGTTACGCGACACTCTTAAAAGCGTTACGCGACACTCTTAAAAGCGTTACGCGACACTCTTAAAAGCGTTACGCGACACTCTTAAAAGCGTTACGCGACACTCTTAAAGGCGTTACATGACACTCTTAAAGGCGTTACGCGACACTCTTAAAGGCGTTACGCGACACTCTTAAAAGCGTTACGCGACACTCTTAAAAGCGTTACGCGACACTCATAAAGACGTCGACACGGATTAATTAATTACCGATCGTAACTACTATTCGAAATTAGCGCATTACTTCTAGGCGGATAAAAATTCAGCCGTATCCCACTCCCCATTCTGAAGGAGTCAATGAGAGGAGAAGATCACTCCAGATTTCCGCTATCTCCCATGGCAAACGGCGCCTACGACCTCATCATCACATGTTTCAATCGAACCAATCAAGCGCCATCATTCCAATCTCTCTCTCCTTGCTCGTTTCGCTGGAAAGTAAGGTCCTAGGATTTTAGCATGCCGTATCCATCTGCCAAGCCTAGGCCGTGTAAAAATTTAATAAATCATAAAAGTGATCTAAAAAGTATCATACAGACCTTTCTGAATTTATTTTGCTTTAATTGATTTTGAATTGAGTTCATTTAATGATAATTAAGCACTAGCTAGAGCGCAAATAATTAGCCTCCGAATTAATATGGGAAGAAGTATGATATACGAAAAGACATTAAATGTCTATTATAGTTTTACAAAATTATGGTTCTATAGCCTTTGAGTGGCTTTCTTACCGATTTCATCGGTTAACATTCTGGTGCACAACATCATCTAGGCGGTTTTAGAAACCAAGTTTCCCTTTGAAATAAAGTTAATACATTTTATGCGCGTTTATGAGGCTCGAAACGGAGACTAGAGTACTGTAAAGCGATGAACCCTACGATCCAGTAACGCTTTTGAGCTCTACCGAACCCTCGAAAAGGACAGACAAACTTTCCATAGATCAAATCCTGCCGCTACGACTCGTTTCGCGCTACTTCATAAACTAATTTGCGTTATTTTGACTCAACCACTGACTCTCTCTTAACAATTAATGTAACTTGTACTTTGTCTAAGCATTTTACTACGTAACACGAAAGTAGCGTACTTACCTTGTTTTACATCTACGATTCATAGTAACAGAAGTATATAACACTTCTCTTCGAGAAGTGTACCACCATGAAGCGGGGCAATGTAACGTCATTCTACCCAACATCCCTTAACTAAAGCAAATCATATACGCGATAAATAGTTCCCCCTCATCGTTACTCTATTTGCGTTAAACTATTTGTCAAGACGCGCTTGATGATTTTTGTCTCACCCCAAATGAGGTTAGGGAGTTGATTGCTGAGGATTTAGTACCAAACAGTTATAGAATTAACCCCGTGCACGGTGCGATGCCCATCTGAAGGTTGTTGAGCGGGAGATCAAACAAAAAGGGGTGAGCCTGGGAAGAATGACGTTACGTAACTAATGTATTAAGATGATACAGAGTGGCATCCTTCTATTATCCCCTTCTGATAATAACAAAACATGGAAAAGCTATGCGGAGAAACGTTAAAAAGTTTTATTACGCATATTTTAACTGTATTTAGAACGTTAGTTTTAATTATTTTCTAAATTTCGGCATTTTTAGCAATTTTCCGTATCAATTGATTTTTGGGTTTTTCTTTTGTGCGCTTTTTTTGTATTTTCTTTTTTTTTCTTGAGAAACATCAGACCAGTTACTGGTACTGGGCGCTTCCAATTCCTTTGTTTTTTCAAGTTGTTTTTGACTTGCTTCCAGCTCGGCTCCTCCGCTACTTAACGGATGTTCTTCACCTAGAGTAAAATAATACGAACGTACGTAAGTTCATGATCCAGGTCTCGTGTCGAAGCTACTCAGAAAAATTGATTAAATGGGCTATACTTACTCTCCGAAGCGTTTTGTCGGATAACCCACTTTCAACTTGCTTTCCCGTTGTAGCCGGACTCTTGTCTTCACCTGCAATCGCGTAACATAATTAACGCCTAATTTAAGGTAAATGATTAATATAAAATATTCTTACTTTCCGAAGTTTTGCCCGGAGTATGCGGGACCGAGTCGAGTTCGTGTTCACTTGTATATGGTGATTCAATTTCTTCTTGAAATTCTAAACGAAAAAAAAAGTTACTTTTTCATTACGGAATAATATTTATAATACCAACCATTAGGTGGGGATTTCGACAAGCTCGCAGTCGCGGGTTCTTCATAATCTAAAAAAAAATTCAAGTTATTATTGCCAGAAAATATAAGAGAAGCTTAAGCGCTTCCCCAACACTGTAAATTAGCGCGCGGTTGTCGGGAATGCTTAAACACTATAGAATTGGTGAATATGTCTAACCAGAATCATCGGGGCTTAGAAGCCCTTTGCTTGACGCTAACTGTCTAAGAGTTGTCAAAAGATCTCCTCCTGTCTTTTGTGTAATCTTTTCGACGATCGAAAGGCATTTGTTAACCTCTGCTGGTGTCGAGTTGTTTGTGGCCAATCTGAGACGCAACTGCTCCGCCTCTTTTTTTCAACCATGAGATTTTTCAAATTTTTTATTTTTTCCTTGTGTTCTTCTATCATTTTTTCGGTGCTGCGGAGGGCCACCTCAAATTTCTCTCGATTACTTTCCAAAATGGTTAAGTCCTTTTCATATAGATTTATCATAGTTGGTAGTGTTGAATGGTCTTCCGAGCTTTCCACCGGAATAATTGGAAGGTCTTCGATTTCTAAGAGGCGTGAAAATTGTGCAAATAATTATATTTTATTACATCATCATGATATACTTTATAATGCAATAATTACCGGCAACCGGGAACCTAGCGTGAGGAACGTTGGCGTGGGGCTCTTGGATACATCCCCTTTCCATTTGCAACGGTTTTAGCCAATTCGGATATTTTCCGCATACCTTATGGTACACAACCACAACCTCTTCAGCGAAAAATACCCTTAAAACAGTTTCAGGGCGTAGTTTGGCTTCTACAATGAATGAGCAATATTAAATTTTGAAATGTCTTACTAGTCAACCTTAACAATGTAAGACTCACGGACTAGTTTCACAACGAAACAAATGATTAAATACACGAAATAGTGCTCTTCAATTTTTCCCTCCTTTATTAGAAAAAGTTGGGAAAACTTCTGAGTATTGTCAGAAATTGCTTTATAAACTGTTCGCGACGGCCTGTAAACGTAAACGGATGAAGTTTGTGTCTCGCTTATTGGTTGTAAACACTCACTGTTCCAATTCTCCTCTTGTGAACAACTGCTTAAAAATTTACTTCCAAGTAAAAGAATGACTTGTCTTGCGAAATAAGTCCATTTGTTCCCGACTAGTCGGAAACAGTTTTACTGAACCGGCATTGTTGAAAGTTTTTTGAAAAATTAAGACCATGGCGTCCACCAACTGGCTCGTCGTGAATATTTTGCTTGTTGATCCCGGCATGGGCCTTTTGTGGCATTTAGCTTGTTCTTTCTTGACGAACCCAATCGTAATAAAGTTCATTTTGAAGACTAAACGATAAACGGATATTCAATGATTAAATGGAAGTAGCCACCTGTACTTAACATAAGCCAATCAGCGTCATAAGTTAACGGCAATAAGTTTGCCGGTGTAACGCAACAACAGTATTAAAAGTCTTTGAATAGATCAGGGCTATTAAAAAGTTAGGTAAAACAATATTACCTACGCGATACATTTTCACCCAATAACAAGGGGTTTCGGCTAATCAAAAATGTTATTTGAGTCAAGCTTGAATGTATGGCTAATAGTGTTACCTTTATATTACCTTTTCACCCATACGACTCTTTCCCCATTAAAATAAAAACGGCAACCCTACTATAGCTATACTAGCGTTGCCCATTCCATACAGCTAAGAGGAATCATTCTGTAGCCTCCCCGACTCCCTTTTATAAGTCGCCAAAGATTGAGTGAGTAGCCCCTCGACTACCATTAAAAACAGGCAATGATTAAGCGAGTAGCCCCTCGACTCCCTATTAAAATCTCCAAAGATAAAGTGAGTAGCCCCTCGACACCCACTAAAACAGGCAATGATTAAGTTAGTAGCCCCTCGACACCCACTAAAACAGGCAATGATTAAGTTAGTAGCCCCTCGACTCCCTATTAAAATCTCCAAAGATAAAGTGAGTAGCCCCTCGACACCCACTAAAACAGGCAATGATTAAGTTAGTAGCCCCTCGACTCCCTTTATAAACCGGCTATGAATAAGTAGGTTGCCTCTCGACTCTTTTGAAATCGAAAATGATTGAGTTAGTAGTCCCTGGAATCGCCAATCATTACTTATGAATTAGTGAATAGCTCCTCGATGCCCTTTAAATATTACCAATTATTAAGTATAGGTCACCATTGAATAAGTGAGTAGCAACTCGAGTGAGCTTAAAAATCGCCAATGATTTGGCGAATAGCCCCTAGACCCCCCTTTTGAAATCGCCTATGGATAGCCCCCTAGACCCCCCTTTTGAAATCGCCTATCGATAGCCCCCTATAGACTGCCTTTGACGCGTAAGCGTTTGAAAGAGAATTTGCCTTAGGATAACGAATAGCAGATACGTAAGCGATTGTAGTGAATTTGGTTTAGGGTTTCGTTTTCATTCTCTACTTAAGTCTGGCTAAAATTTAAAATCAATTATAGCATTTCCCAACGGATGTCATTTAAAAAGTTTCTTCAAAAATATGTGGCATTGCGCATCCGCACCGCACTCTTATTTAAATCATGACCGCTTCTTTTCCGTTTGCACTCTCCCTTAAAAAAGGCGAACGATACTTTTTCTTCAGACCAATGAAAATAATAGCCCATCGTTAGATGTTCATCAAACGATGTAGCGAAAAACCATGGATAAAGAATGCGCGTCGCCTTGAAATTTTATTATCACGACGCTACAGGATCGGCAACTCCCTATCTCGAACTAAAGCTTATTCCGTATATACTCTGTTACAACAACGGTTGTCAGCACGCTCAAACCTAGTTCGTCATGTAATGTAGCCTTGCGCGTGCTGACAAGAGGCTAAAACACTTCGGGATATTTTAAACGATTTTAAATCCTGAAGATCCTGAAGTTTTTCGACTCTTGACAGCACGTACATGGCTAGGTTGCATCGAGATATAGGTTTGCGCTTGCTGACAACCGATGTTGTAACATGAGTATATACAGAATAAGCTGTAGTTCGAGATAGGGAGTTGCCTATCCTCTACAGTGAAAACAAATTCCACGCTCTCGGGCCTTCTTTATCCATGGAAAAACTATCGCGCTACCTTTAAGATTGCTAAATTACAACCCATAAGCTAGAAAATGAAAAGCAAAAGCACGAGTCTTCTATTCATCGCATTCTATTCTAAATTCTGGGCACCCGACACCAGGCCTGTGTGAGTACTAGAATAAAGGCGAGTACTCGATCGAGTCTCGAAAATCAAAATTTTAGGACTTGAAAATTATTTCGAGTCCTTAAAAATCTTCACTATTGGACTCGAGGAGGACTCGAACCGAGACTTGACGCCTTTTCAAGTCCAAAATATTTACTCGGTGACCCGTAATTTTAAGTAGAGCGCCGCATCTAGTAGGGTTTAATCGATTTAAAGTTTAGAATAGACCAGTGATTGGACAAAAATTTGACTTCAGCTAAAGGAGTCAAGCAAACCAAAACCAAAAGTTAAAATTAATGTTACTGCGCGTCATTTTCGTCGTGAGATTTATAATTTGTTAGTAAAATTTATCCTCATTAGAAATTAATTTATTATCATTCTTGTATTATTAATGATGTAAAATTAAACTAGACTCGCACAGGCCTACCCGACACCCTGGGAAATATACATCTAATTGCCCCTCTTTCAATTTGAGAGATTCTCTGCACTTTCCAAGAAGGACAATCGCGTTTAAAGATACTAGATCCCACGCATTTTTATAAACCAGCTCAATACATTCAAACAATTACCATTCAATTACTAATTTTAATTTGTTGAGAAAATTAATTAACGCGCAAGTATGGCTAATCGTAATAAAAACATCAAACTATATAAAAATGACTTTCTTACTTTTCTACTTACGGTGAAGTTTCTTGGATACTAAGTCCCTCTGATATTTCTATTAAATTATTTACTATACGAAACTTTTATTTAAAGTAATGTTTAACACAACGCGTTAAATTTAAACAAAGTTTTTCCAGCAAACAAACATTTTACTACGCGAAGGAACTGGTTCAATCGCGCAAATTTTGACACGTAAAAAAAAATATTTTCCGGACTATGAAACGATGACTTTCAAGCGAAACTACTATAACTGTAGTGTGATAGGCCCAATTGCTGCATTAAAGATGTATCACCTAAGTCTATAAGTTGTATAACTCGTCTAAAAAGGAGTAACTTCAAAGTACTGTCAGATACTATTTCTTGGATCAGTTTCGCTCCACATAAACTTAGAAAACCATGATTTTCAAACAATTTCCATTTTGAAATTTAAACTAATAACAAAATACTTCAAAGTAATACAGAATTGACTAACTTTAAACGCGACACTTTCTCTTCGAATTCAGAATGAATTCCGTGATAAGCTGAGGCTATGAATAACCTAAAATTTGAAGATGTACTAAAGCGCGGAACATAAATTAACTCAAATAATTCTTGAACTATATGCTCTCGTATAAAATGATATTTTATATCGATATGTTAAGATCTATGATTTTCGATTGAATTTTTTGCATAATATATAGCCGATTGATTATCACAAATTACATATGGTTTACATAAGTTAATTTTAAATATTTCATTTAAATCTTTCAATATATTGTTAAACCACAATAGTTCTTAAATTGTCTCGGACAACGCGACGTATTCACTTTCCATTGTAGACAAGGTGACGGACTTTTGCTTGAACGCTCGCCATGATACTGGTGATGAACCGTAGTAACATATATATCCACTGGTTGATCTTCTGGTGTCCTTGTCTGCAGCCCAGTCGCTGTTGGAATAGAATTGTAATGTTGATACATCTTCTTTATGATAGTGTAGTCCATAATCTTTCGTAGTCACTACGTATCTTGCTAACTGTTTTAATCTATGCCATTGTGGAAGTCCAGGATTGGAATTACATTGAGACAACGTTATGACTGCGTAGAGAATATCTGGATAAGTTCTCTGGGTCAAGAAGAGCAACGTTCCTATTTGGGCTTGATACGGATATATCCTCATTTTTTCTTGTTCTTCTTCGGTTTCTGGACAATCTTGCTTAGTTAAATTGAGGCTGGGCGCTATTGGTAGACTAACCGGGCTTTCAACCGTTATCTTGAACTTTTTTGCTATGTTTTCGATATAAGTAGTTTGATGTAATTTGATTACATCTTGATTTTCTTCGATTTCAACTCCCAATATGTTCTACAAGGGTCCAAGTTGTTTCAATTCGTAGATTTTCATTAGTTCTTCGTGGATTAGTTTCATGGTGGCGGTATCTTTAGTCATGATGATTAAATCATCCACGTAAACTGCAACTCCAGTGTTTCATGACGGTCAGTATCAACACGAATTCAAAATGAAATTTCTTTCTCCGAGGATTGCGACTTCTCATAATACATTTCCATTGAATTTTTAAGTTTCTTTTCGTCTTTTTCTTCCTTCCTTTATAAATTGCCATAATGTTTTTGGGTAACGGGTTTTTCAACATTAGGCTGGCTTTTCCATGGTGTCAGTGACATTATGTTTCGGAATATATTTTTTGGTTTTTCATTTTCTCAATTTTTGAAACCTAGCTGATTACGGGCCCCTCAGATATCCGGATCCTAGGCAATTACCTAACTTGCCTAGTGGTTAATCCGGCCCTGTCTCTACGGAGCTTAACATTTCGACGTGAAAAGAATTTTCAGCGGGAGCACTTTTTTCACAATAAAACTTTACAGCAATAGTCTAGCAAAGGCACATCTCTCAGTGTAAAGTTTAGTTGACCTTTTTGTATAGGTTTGAAAAAATGTTATTTCTAAACTATGCGCCAGCACGCGCACATTTCATTGAAAGTTGCAGTTATTTAAGAATTTTCACTTCTATATACTAAGAATCTTCATCAAAAATAGACCACGAGCTTTCCAAGACTCCAACCTGCAATGTTTTGTCTCGAATGCAAACGCGTGATCCATTACGCCACATGCCTGTACTTCGTAACAAAAAAATTATCCAAACATTGTATTTATACGATATGATGTATAAAAGATCTGTAAAAATTAACTCCGAGCTTGCCAGGATTCGAACCTGCAATCTTCTGCTCCGTAGACAGAAGCGTTACCCTATGCGCCACAAACCCGTTGGAGGCTGAACAAAATGATATGCAAACAGTGTAATATATGTAACGCTTTTACCATGATTTATAAATTAATTAAAATAAAATACTAAGACCTAATTTTTCCTAATAAAACTTCAGAAGTTCAACATTCCATAGTTGCTTGATAATTCAAAAGTATTCCGAACCTTAACTTTGCAGTTGTTTCTGAGTTATTCGATGGAGTGGACCACCAAAAAATCCCATGCTTTTTCTATGGGACGCTAAGCCTAAAATCTGTGAATTATTTCTTTACCAATACTGGAGGGTGTGGATTCTTATCTAGAAGGGCCTACCGGCCCTCTAGAATATCTGTACGTGTTATCTGTATTCTAGAGGGCCTACCGGCCCTCTAGAATACAGATAACACGTACAGATATTTCGCACGCCTCGCACGCGTGCCCGATCGCTAGCTTGGCGCGCTTCGCTCGCAACTCGTCCACACACACGAAGTTTATTTCTCTTTGTAACGAGCGCAAGCGCCACGCCTGTTTGTTTCAACCAATAGCAAATGCCGGAACTTAAAGTCTAGTTTGCTCTTTGCCTTTCTCAGCTTTATGTATTCTGTTGGGTACATCCTTAATTCCGGGACGGCCGGCGAATACTTCCCAAAACCCATATTCTTCTTCTATTTTTATTTTTAAATTTATTTCTACGATTTATTAAAAGTAGAGAAAATATCACGAGATATTCATTTCTAAAAACTGCTTGTTGTGTGTTTCACCGATCGACGCTATCTTAAAAATATCACGTGGTTCATTGCCTCTCCTGATTGGCTGCGTAGGCGCGTACGACGCGAAAATGTTTGAAATTTCAAACAAATTTTGTTGGTGCTACGTACAGAGCGATCTCGCGTGCGAAGCAAATATTTTGTGTGTGAACGAGGCGCGTAACTGGCGCACGCGCGCGAGAGAAACTGAAAAATACCTCTAGTGTGGACGGACCTTTAAACTTACTGCAGACTAGTTCCTCTGCTGGATTAAAATCTCTTACTGGCGAAATCAAGACCCTTCAAGGCTTTCATTCCATCATAGCCACACATGACGAACTTCTACAATTGAAAACTAACCTCTCACTCTTCCCCCTCCTCCACTCGTTGATGAAGTTAACTCCCACCCCAGACAATCATCATTGAGCCCCTGGGATCAAATAAGCAACCCTTTACTTCACATTGACATTGCTCTGCAACATTCTTCCGCCTCAAGTCATCTTCAGCAACAAAACAATCAGCTTAAACAAAATCTACCTCACCAACATCTACCTCGGCAAAATCCACAAAATCTCTCTCGCCAACACCAAAAAATCTACCCCACCAGCATCAACAAAATCTACCCCACCAGCATCAACAAACTCTACCCCCTATGCAACACATTCTTAACTACCGTCAACAAACCCCAACTCTTCAACAACAGCCCCTGCTTCCCCCCCCCGGCCCACCAACAGGATCGCATTCAAAAACACGCCGAATGCTCTCAACCTTCGCCGTAAGCTAAACGCCCTCATCTATCACGTTCCAGATACTAATAACTTTCAAGATGACCTCACCCTTACCGAAAAAAAACCTCTAAAAAACTTCTTCAGCCCAACCTAAGACGTGTTTTAGAGGTGGTATTTTCGGTAAGGGCAACTTCGTCTCTCCTCTTCTGCGTGAACTTGGAATCAGCACAGTGCAGTGCGGATCCATCACACTCAAGCGCATTGGCCCTCCCCAAGCAGGCCGCTCGCGTCCTCTATGTATTGCATTTGAGTCAGTCAGTGATCGGCAATTCTTCATCCAGGGCTTAAATAGCATGCGTCGTCAAAAGACGTTCGCTTACCCTGTTTCACCGGACCGTACTTCATCACAACGTGATGCTCACCGTCTTTTGCTTGCGGAGCTCCGTGAGCGCCGTTCAAAGGCTGAGACGGGCCTGGCTATCAGACAGGGCAGAATTGCTCCAACATCAGCCCCATCAACATCTCAGCAAGTTTCGCCCCAATTCCATCATCAACCCACACCACCGTTGCTTTTGTCTCATCCCAATAACATCTCGCTAGCTACTGCCTCCGCCAACTCTCAACCTGTCCTGCCGCAACTTTATTCTACCCAAAAAACGAAATTCTACACCGCATCCCCCCTCATCTCTCGTAATAATCATATTTAATGCCCATCACCTCTATGGAAAACGTATGGAGTTTATTACACTCTCTTCTACTTAGATCGCCAACATTATCTGCATTGCGGAAACCTGGGCCAACCCCCTTTTAAATTATGCGGTCTTTAATCTCCCCGGTTATTCGTTGATACGTCGCGATCGTCCTGGTAGCCCGGGAGGCGGTGTCCTCAACTCATAACATTGTTTACCATGACCTGCCCCTTCCCACTCAATATTCTGAAGCGATATCAGTCGAACTTAAACCCCCTACCTCTTGCTCATGGTTGACACTTGGTTGCGTTTACCGCCCACCGAATACTACGCAAACCGACTCCATAAAACTCTTCCAGGATGTGAAATTCATCTCCGACCGTCGCAGTGAACTTATCGTTACTGGGGACTTCAATCTCCCAGGAATCTGTTGGACTACTGTCACTCCCACGTTAGGATCCTCCCCCCCCCACACTGAATTCCTCGATCTTCTCCACTGTGCAGCTCTACATCAACACTTAACTTTCCCCACTCGTTTTGGCCAATGCAATTCGTTGTCCCACAATATACTTGACTTATTCTTAACCAAGGCCAATGTGTCCGATCCTTACGTCACTACCCCCAATTGGTGGCAGTGACCATGTAACAATCTGTGCGGAGTACCCCTTAGCTAGCGTTGCTCCTCAAGCCATAAAATTTAAACACGACTTTGACTTCAGTCGTGGTGACTACAAACAGCTCAACCTACTCCTCGTTACCAAAGACTGGTCTCCTCTTGCTGCTCTCCCTATTGAAGACGCATGGACCTTCTTCAAGACTACCTCCTCGCCTGTGTCTATAAGACAGTCCCTCTGTACAACCACTCGGCCCGCCGTCCCCCAGGGCCTTGGATCTCGCGTACAGCTAACCGCTTCATAAATCGCCAGATTCGCACACTGCCGACGCGCCTCAACATTCGTCTCCCTAACGGTGAACCTACTGACTCCGATGTGGCAATGGCGAACAGTTTGAATATCACACTATCCAAAAACTGTAACTCGAAACCAACTGATCTAATGGACCTACCCGATAATGTCACAACTCAGATGCCAGACTTCCTCCCCAATTTAATTGACCTGAAGCTTATCCTATATCAACTTGACATTAAGAGTGCCTCAGACCCTGATGGTATACCCAACCGGCTCCTCAAAAATTGCGACGCTTCATTTGCCGCTCCCCTTCTCACTCTCTTTTCAGCTTCCCTAACCTGCGGAAGAATATCCTCGGAATGGCGTGTTGCGTCTGTCACTCCGAAATACAAAGGCAAGTGTTGTAGAAGTGACGCAACAAACTATCGTCCAATTAGTTTAACATACACCGTATGTAAGGTTCTCGAGAAATGCATTCGCGCCCCTTTAATGCAGTTTGTTAACCCCCTACTTTTCAACACGGCTTCCTCCATGGGCGCTCTGTGGAGTCGAATTTCCTTTCTGCCTTTTCTATGTCTGTCTTTTCTACGCGTTTGACGAGGGAAACCAGGTAGATGTGTTTTATCTCGACATCGCGAAGGCGTTTGATTCGGTTCCCCACCAGCGCCTTTTGGCTAAGTTACAAATTCTAGGCATATCTAACAATATTCACCGGTGGGTCCAATCCTACCTCCTTCAACGGACCCAAGCGGTACGCGTTGGTGAATCCTTAAGTGCCCTCCTACCTGTGCCCAGTGGCGTTACCCAGGGCAGCGTCCTCGGTCCCTTATTATTCCTCATTTATATTAATGATCTACCCTCCCATCTAACTTCTCCGTTATGTCTGTTTGCTGACGATCTCAAAATTTTCCGTGTTATTAAATCGCATGCTGATGTTCGGAGTTTACAATCAGACCTACACCAACTAGAAGCTTGGTCGGCGCGCAATGGCCTCCAATTCAACAGTCAAAAATCCTTGCTTCTTACAGTTCAAAATTCTCAATTAGACCTAGTATTACCCACACCTCACTATCTTGGAGGTTCTAACATCCGACGTGTTGATGAGTGTCGGGATTTGGGAGTTCGTGTCACCCATATTCTGAAATTTCACACTCATGTTAAGCAAGCATGCAGTCGTGCTAACGGTCTCTTTGTAACAGTAAAGGCCAATTTCTCAAACTTCTCTCCCCGGCTTCTCATACGTATCTTCCACTGCTACGTGCGGCCGTTACTGGAGTTTGGAAGCCAGTTATGGAACCCCTCTTTCCATAGAGATATTGCCCTCCTTGATAGTGTCCAAGCTCTGTACGTCCCTGCGTCATCTTCCTCACGACACCAGATTATCTGCTTTGGGATAGACCCCCTTTCGCTGCGACGTACCTATCTAGACCTCGTCAGTCTCTATAGAGTTCTAAGTCAATCAAACCAGCGTTATTTCACCTCGGTTCCCCACTTCCATCAAACGCACGGCAATAATCGAAATCTATTCCTTCCCCCTTCCCGCAAAGGCCCCCTGAGACACTATTTCTTCTGTTGAACCATCCCTATTGGGAACTCCCTCCCGAATGACCTCGTCTCCCAGACATTAATAATTCATTTTAAATCTGGAGTTAAAAATTTTTTGGGCATTTGAATTCTCAAATTATCTAACATATATTTGGAGCTGTAAGGCTATACAAGCGGTAGCTCGACAACCTCGTTGGAGAAAAAAAATTGCGTCAAACAACAAATCGGCTTTGGTGATATTGAACGTTAACACTCGTGTTGGCAAACTAAGAATATGGCTGAGGTGGAACGAATCAATAGTGTTTATACTGCAAACCAGTTGTGAATGTAGCTTAGAGAAAATAGGGCTGACAGTTGAGGCGTACACAAATGGGCCTTTTAAAACAATTAAGGTCATATCTCTCCTAAAGTTATACACTTCATTTCCTGCTGTTTTTTCAATTGACTATTTTGCATGTATCCAAGTCATATCTTTACTGGGTGTAAAATGTGTACTACTCTACTGTATATTCGCTATTCTAGGAATACTGCTTTAATAATTCATAAATTTTACTTCAAAAAAAAAGAAAAATAATTCTACATGAAGTTTGTGGTAGTAGTTCTCCTCTTGACTCGGAGAAGTAAAATTTTGGTTTTACAAACTTGTTTTATCTTTCAAAATCTTCTTAATTTAATTTCTATCTATTTAACTATTAATTTATTTTATACCTGAAATCATTGTAAACAAGATTCGTCTTAATGATTGATCCCGAAATAAAGCAATGATTATTCTTAATATTACAATTCCATTCATTTGTCGCCGAACTAAAAACTATTGTGAAGTACTGCGAAATCGAACCACTAAATCACTTCCTTCATCTGTACGCATTCGCGATCCCCAACTTTGAAGAACGCTCATAGAAATCCGCAACCATATACTCATAGAAGCGAGGGGTGGGTCATTCATGAGATCCCGTACGCTACCCGTGAAATCTAACTATAGAAATTCAAAATCGGAAATCAGGACTGAAATGAATAAAATTTGGAAAACCGATAAAAATATCCAAAATAATGAAAGTAATCACGAAATCAGAAAAGTACTATAAAGAAAAATCAGAGGTAAAACGAAACAAAAAGGCCCATTTGGAAGATAATGTGTTTTTCCACGTTTAAAAAAATCGCACCATATAGCTTTAGTTACTGGTATATCGACATCTGGTGACCATATTCACGCTGGAAAATGCTGACGCCTCAAGTCGAAACATGCTTGTGTTGTAGTAAGCTATACATTTTCTCGTGAGAAAGGGTAATTGCTATTTTTCACATGATTTCGCTTAAGTTTATGAAAACACTAGCAGTGAAGAATTTCATGTTTACTTAACTTATTTGATTATGGTAAACAATGAAAGTGAACTATTTGTGCTCCGGCAAGTGTTTGCTTGTTCAATTAATACTGGTTATAAGTGTCTTAAAGAGAACAGCATCTGGAATAGGAAATTTTTATAGGCACATAAAAAGATGTTTTGAAAAGCTTAAATCACCGTTACTTCAAACTAAATTACGATTTTCCGAAGAACAAAACCCCAGAAGCCACCAGGATGATCAAGAATTTGTTTGAGAAAACATTTGTCAAAATTCAGACGTAAACAAATGTAAAGATGGCCTTGAAAATCTCCCTTGTGAAGCGGATTTTTTATTAGACCTCCCTTCCAGGGAAGAAGCTGAGAAAAGAGGGTCGTCTAATTCACCACAGCCCTGAATGTCCTCCACAAACTTAAATAGAAAAAAAATATTTTATCAAGAAATGAGCGTAAGAAACGCAAGTGTATTGCAGCTGCTGATGATTCAACACAAACTAAGGTTAATGATTTCTTCCCTACGTTAAATGAAATAAAGAACATGGACAAAGAAAATGAGGGTAATTTTAAAGGTTTAAGTTTGAACTTAAGTAACTCGGAATGAAGCACTTCAGAAGCAAAGCCAGCAAGAAACGCAAATATTGGAGTATTTTTCAAAACTTATGGAACAACTGTCGTTCTAGAACTAAGATACATTCAGAAAGTGAAAAAACCTAGCTCGGCACTCTTTATATTTGCCGGGTCTTTGGCATATTCCTTTTTTGTCCAAAACTTGCCATCAGCTTTACCATCCTTGCGACAAGGCCGACGATATCTCTCAGAGGAAAGAAATCCAATTAAAGGAGAAATTCCTACAGTTCAATTATTGAAGCACGTTAAACGTTATGAAATACCACACAAATTTGTCGCAGTTTCTGAGAAAGGAACATGTATTCTTAGTAGAATCATAAGTTTATAACTTATCGTAGATAAGTATGACAATTAGCAAATTTTCTGAATTAGAGCTGGTCTTAGAGCAGATGATAATGTGCCGTCAGAATTTCTTGAATAACGTCCCCTAGAGGAATATCCGTTAACGAAAAACGTGTGGCTATGACGGAGAGATACAAAAATTTAATTTATTTCGAGCAAACGAAATGTTGCGAATATTTGGAACCGCAGTGATGGATGCGGTAGTAAGTTAATTCCCATTACTTAAAGTACATTTCAATGAAGAAGACTTCATTTATTATTATTATTAACTCGTATTTTAACAGAAAATGAGCATTAAAGTGGAACACGTTCTTCAAAACGTAGAGTTAGCTGTTAACCAAAATTTCCAATCCAAAGCTATCAAAAATATTTTTGAAGAACTGAAAAACTGTGATAAATTGAAATCTCTGATAGAATATTTAATAACATTCTTTTATTGACATTAGAAAACCATAAACCTAAGGGAAGTACAAAGTCAAAACTTAAAAAATGTTCCTCACAACAAAACGGCTTACAGACGTGTTTAGCTTGGACGTTAACATAGTTATTATCTGTGTTTCCTTCTTTTTATTTAGCATGACCTGTTAAACGAGCCCCTATATTCTAGTGAACTTGAAAATCAAGTGCTTCACTCTCTGATTGTGTCTCAAAAACTGTGCCCTTGTTCAACCACTTGGCCAAACGTACTTCCAAGCCCTGGATCTCTCTTGCCACCAGACGCCCAATCCGTAAGAAGGAACGCCTATGGAAGAAATTACGTCGCGCTGTCTCTTCTGGAGATCAACTTCGCAGGCATACCTTAAAAAAACATTACAAACCCCAGACTCTCCATGTGAAAACTCTTACCCGTAAAGCTACCGAAAAATCCCAACAACGTTAATTGTACTCTGTTCACACTAATCCGCGCGCCTTCTATCGGTTTGTACGGAGTCAAATTCGGTCTATACCCTCTCGGCTCAATATCCATCTTCGAAACGGCCAAAAAAATGACTCGAACTACGATATGGGTAACTGTCTAAACGAGACTCTTGTTTGCAACTTTAATATCACCCCCAGATCTTACAGCTCTCCCTGAAACTAAACCATATACCATGCCTGACTACCTTCCAACTGTCCCGGAGGTCTATACTATTTAAAAAAACCTTGATTCGAAAAGTGCTTCAGGTCCTGACGAAATACCAAATCGCCTTCTAAAAAACTGTGCTTCAGCCCTTTCCCATCCACTTCACACTATTTTTAGTGTATCGCTCTCTGAAGGTTCTCTCCGCTAAGATTGGTGTACGGCTTATGTTACCCCTATTTTTAAAGGCAAAGGTAGCCGAAGTGACGCCGCCAATTATTGGCCTATTAGCAAAGTATTTGTAAAATGCCTCCACGCCGCCCTTTTAGAAATTGTCACCCCACACTTTAGTATATTCCAACATGGGTTCCTTAACAACCAGTCTGTTGAGTCTTATCTCCTAAGCGCCCTTCACGAATGGTTTCATGCTTATGATGAAAGCCATATGGTTGCTATTATTTACCTTGACATAGCTTAGGCCTTTCATTCTGTGCCTCATATGCGACTCCAAGCCAAACTCCACGCTTTAGGCATAAAAAAAAACATAAATGGTTGTATTGAGTCCTATCTAACACGTAGCACCCAGTCGTTTCGGGTCGGCAACTGTCTTAGCAAACCCCTTCCCGTAACTAGTGGAGTCCCCCAGGGGAGCGTTCTTGGGCCCCTGCTATTTCTTATATTTATAAATGACCTTCCCGATAAACTCGTCTCCCATGTATGCCTCTTTGCTGATGACCTAAAGCTATACCGCGTCATACGTTCATATGATGATGTAAACCTCCTCCAATCTGACCTGAGCCGCCTTGAGGATTGGTCCAAAGTGAATGGTCTGGTCTTTAACGGCCAAAAGTCAATTGTACTGCAAATCCAACGATCTAAAGTCGACACTGATCTCCAGTCCCTTTACTTTCTAGGCGGTCAAAACATACGGCGTGTCAATGAATGTCGCGGTTTGGGTGTACACATCTCACACAATCTCACCTTCCATGCCCATATTCAAAAAAATTGTAGTCGGGCCAATGGTCTGCTTGCGACCATTAAAGCAAATTTCTCCATAATTTCTAACGCCATCATGACACGACTGTTTACTAGTTACATTCTCCTCATTGTAGAATTTAGTTGGCAACTTTGGAACCCTTACCAAGCACAAGACATCCGTCTGCTAAAAAGTGTTCTAGGCCGGGCATCAAAAATTCCGTCTAATCTCTGTCACCACCCGCGATCATCTAGACTTTCCTCTTTGGGTTGAGTTGCATTGCCTAATCGACGAACCTATCTTGTCCTTATCAGCCTGTTTCGTATTGTCCACACCAATGGTTAGAAATGCCACCGGAGGTCATTCCTTCAAGCTCTTCCTACCACGCTCCCATAAAAACTCGCTAAAGCACTCGTTTTTTCGACGGTCAATCCCCCTCTGGCACTTCCTACCCTCTGATCTCGCCTCCCTAACTTCCCTAACCGAATTTAAATTAGGTCTCAAACAATTCCTGTTCTCACCCTCTTCTTCCTAGTCAATCAATTTCCTCCTTATGGAGCTATAAGGCTTCTCGAGCCCTAGCTCGTCACCTTTAAACGGAACAAAAAAATCTCAACAACCACTTCTTTCGTCAAGTATAACGACATCTCGTCAACCAATCTTTTCATCGATTATAAGAACTTCTCATCACCCATTCATTTCATGACACATTAAACAACCTATTTCATATGAACCATTTATTACAGGAAAAACCAAAAAATTATATCCCACACTCACTTCAAGAATAAAATCGCCCAAAAACATCCTCTCACTTCACTCATGGACTACCGAAAAATCATATCTCACATCCAACTACTCTCTTCATGATCGAAAACAATTTCTCTCAACACTAGGTTATCACTCCGAGTTTTGAAAATAATATATCTCACCACGGACGTTATCCGTGGAGGTTGAAAAACCACCTCTCATCTCAAACTCGCCACCAATTTCAAATTTTGGTAACGCTCCTCTCTTGCTCATATCACAAGCTCAAAAACCCCTCTCCTTTACTCAGAAATTACTCAATATTAGGAGTAGGAGATGAGAGCGCCCATCACTGGTACGAACTCTCAAGATGAGAAACATTTCATTAACTAACTAAATTATTTAGAAAATCTTCGAAAATCAAGAATCAGAATCACTTACACAGAATTATCATATAATGAGTGACATATCAGTGAGAATTGTGTTTTTTATGCATGTACGAACTCTCAACATGAGAAAAATTGCATTAACTAACTTAATTATTTAGACAATCATCAGTACTGCTAATACTCCGTTCCTTAAATGGGGGTAGGAAAACCGTAACAGTTGACAAAGACTAAGCATATTTATCTTACGTGGACAAGCAACAGTTCACTATTTTGTGGTTTTTGAAAATGCGTAGATTGGCAACACTGTACATTGCATCGCGTTTATCCTCTATCGGCTTTGCGGCTAGGGCCTTCTCCTTCGGGTTTCGGCTAGTCGGCTAAATATTTTTGAATTAAAGTCGTTGAAAATTTGGAAGGGTGGAAATACATGTTGTATTCCGACCTGTAAAAACAACACGAGGAAAAACAAGGGTTTTTCGTTTCATATATTTCCGAGGGAAGAATATGTTCGCGAAGAATGGATCCGAAGAATCCGCTTCTTTATGAGCCAAATTTCTGCTAGGCCTCGGTCTCAGTCTCTTTGGTATCCATATAAGAACAATGTTGTTTGTGGCGCGCATTTTCGCAAAGATGGTAAAAAAGGAAAGAAGATCTTTACCCTATCTACATGGGCAAATTTATATTTCCAAATGTTTTAACTAAACCCCTAACATTCTCGAGGAGGGTCAACTTCCAGAAGCCGCAGCTTACGAAACTGTACAATTCACCCGTGAAAATACTAATAGACATAATAAAACATTTGATGCCAAAGAAATTACACAAATGCCGAAAGATTTTATAGGTAATGAGGCTCACTAATTATTAAAAGAACTACAAAGGTAAAATTATAAACCCTTTCATTACTAGATCACAGCTATTGTCAAACACAAGTTAGTGAAATTTTATCATTGAGAGAAAATGAAGCCAAGCTGAAATTGCAAATTTCCGTTCTTCAATCAAAAATGGCTACAATTTTTGAAGAAAACGCCAAATTAAAGGAGAAGCTGCGTTTAGCAAAAGAAAAATCGCAAAACCACTTAACAAAGGCGTTTAATTTCCAAAATATCAGCATGGATGACAAGAAATTGGAATTTTATACTGGCTTTAGATCTAAACAGGACTTCTTAGAGCTTTACGAGTATATAGAACCTGATTTACCTATTTTAAGTGTTTATGTAAATTCAAACCAGAATATCAGGATAACGCCTAGAAATGAGTCTTCCCCGGGTAGACCCATGGCTCTTGATTTTAAAAACCAATTATTCTTAGTTTTGTGTAGATTGAAGGTTGGAATGTTAGAAGAGGATTTAGCTTATCGCTTTCACATTAGCGTTTCAACGGTTAGTAATATTTGGATTACTTGGGTTGACCTCTTATATCGTAGGCTTCCACGAATGGCGATATGGCCATCAAGGAGAATCATTAACAAATATATGCCAGAACCATTTCGTGTCCTTTATCCAAGTACTCGAATTATCATCGATTGTACAGAACTGTTTATAGAAGTCCCCCATGATTACAACACCCAGAGTGACACTTATTCTACCTATAAAAGCCACATCACGGCTAAAGGTTTGATCGGAATAACCCCAAATAGTTTTGTGAGTTTTGTATCCAACCTTTCTCATGGACGCATCTCTGATAAAGAAATCACCAATAATAGTGGATTATATAAAAAACTAGAACCTGGAGATTCAGTTATGGCTGACCGAGGGTTCTTAATTTCTGAAGAGTTGGAAAAAATTGGTGCTACGTTAAATATACCACCATTTGTAGAGGACAAAACGCAGCTTACTGAAGCTGAAGTTAGAAAAACAAGAGATTTCGCTAATTTGAGAAAAGATGTTGAAAGGGTCATTAGGGACGTGAAAACAAACAGAATTATTAAGTACGTTTTCCCAAACTCCATGCATGAAGTTTGGAAAATATGTGCCTATTTGGTTAGTTTTAAAAATGAACCCTTATTAAATAGGGAATCTATTACATAAAAATAATGTAGGTGTATCACTGACCTTACTCTATAAAAATATTACCGATAAAATTGAGCATAAAAAATGTACCAATTAAATTGAGCATAAAAAATGTACCAATTAAATTTATTGCACTGTATTAAGTAAATAATACTGAACCTAAAAATTATTTAAATAAAAATCACACGGTTTAGGAACCATTGTTTGATTAAACATATCACTTTTAAAGTATATCCTTTGGCAAAAAGAATGATTTCCAGTGACTAGAAAGAAATCACACCACATGTTTCTAGTCACACCCATTTGACCTTGAACCTGAAAATAATAATAATGGTTTTCTTTTAAATGAACCTCGCCATTGTTTTCCTTTTTTAAGCATGGTGCTAGTTTCTTATCGATAGCCTGAGAAATGGTAAAACCTTCCTTTTTCGCTTTGGAGAGGGTTTTTGTTTCAAGCAATCCAAATTCTTCCTATGTTGGTCGTAACAAATTTGGTCAGGAGAAGCACCAATTATGGGCAAGGATAGATTAACACAAAATCCCACTTTGAAACAAATTACAGTTCCAGCTTTATAAATTTTGTACATTTCTATTGCATTTGCTTCATTTCGAATTCCTTCTTGGACAGAAGCATTTCCACTAAGATCAGCCCCTCTTTTAATAGTCTCTATGTATTTTAGAGTAACATCATTTTTTTCTTTTTATTACATCTCCAAATTTGGAGTCAGTAATTCTTTTCATTCTTTCACTTTTCCATAACTGTGAGTTGGATTGATTTCTTGTTAAAAGTTCAAGATTTTTGGCTTGTATTAGAGTAACCACACAATCTGAGGGGAACGCCTTATCTGTTTTGTACTTTGGTATGTTTTCAAATGGTATTTCTGGTTTAGGGACATTTGTAGGAACTCCTTGTAAAATCTCCTCGGGTTCATTTTCATCCTCACTTACTTCTTCGGGTACTGGATGATGGTCATTTTCAAATAAAATTTCTTGCCACATAACTTTTGTGCCTTTTCCAATGTTATCAGCCACGCGTTTTATTCTATTTTGCAAATCTTTATCATCTTCATTACGCTTCTCTTCAGTGTACAAAAGTGGAAGTGAGAAGTATTTAGGACGAGGTTTTGATACCATTGATGCAGATGATTCATTTGAATAATTTGGCTTGTGTTTCGTGAATTTTAGATTTGAAAACATTTTACATTGAAGATGGGCATTTCCGCTTTTTAATCCCCATTTCTTCGCTACCTCGGTACAAAATTTATCATGAGGAATGAACAAGTGATTTTCTAGTTTGCTTTCCCATAAATACCACAAAACTGCGCAGGTGTGCTTACAAACACCACCATTTCCACAAGGGCACTCGCAATAACCACCTAAAATATCTCCACTATTTTTTCCTATTTTTAATTGCACTGCGTACCTTTTCGATAGCTTGAATGATAGAACAATAATGCTTTTAACAAATATATATGCCTTGTCACTCCACGGGTCACATAAATACACTTCCGGCCTTTTTAGCTTTTTGCATTCTGTTTCCATCTTCCAGATGCTTATTCGCCTTGTTTTTGCTGAAGAAACTGACAACTTGGCTGATGTTGAACTCTAATGGTAGTGACTTTAATTGTTTTGTCCATGGTCCCGTTGGGACTCTTCTTTTATTAGTTGCCTTCTTTTGTATTTTCGAGTCTTCATCATAATCAGGTACAAAACTTTCGCCTAGAGTTTTACTAAAAGGAGTATTTTTCTTAAACTATAACGCTATGCAGTAGTGGAATATCGAATAACGATTAGAAAAAAACCTTTATTTACCTTTTAATTCTATTTTCTTTAGGGCTATTCCTAATCAAGCTAGGCCGCTTAGGCCTTTCAGGAGTATTACTGTTACCACATGGTTTCAAAACATCATGAACTTCCATAATATGGTTAACTTAATATCTTTGTCTCAGGATTCTCAGCTGTTATCTAGCTGGATTGGATTCGCTAGCTAGTCGGGTTTCAAATACTAACGGCTAGTCGGCTTACTTGGCTACAAGTCGAAATACGTTCAGTGCACAAACCAGATAGATTAGTTTTGTAGGTTTATTCACACTGAACGTCTGGCTGCTCTGGCAGCCCGGCTCTATGAAAGCCCTAGTTTTCAATTTTTGCAGGGAAAGTGGGGGAAAGAAATCTTGGGAATATTTGGAACGGAGTATTAAACGCAAAAGTGGATCAACATCGGGCATGATCAATCATCTAAAACTAAAACACAAGAAAGAGTTTGACCAATATGAATGCAAACGGAAACTTAAAGCGGAACCTTCTAAAAAACAAGTATCTTTAGAAGACAATCTGCGACTTAAAAAAGGCTTCGTAAAGAATCACCCCAAAGCAGTGGCCATAACAAAATAATTGGCATAATGATGGCGCTAGACTTTCAACCGTATTCCGTCGTAGAAGATCAATTACGTTCAGCTAGCTAGCTAATTGGACCAAGTCATCTTGCGACTTATTGCCACTTATCTAACGCCTTTACAATGCATAGAGGGGTGGTGGCTAGCCCCTATGCCACAGCTAACCGACAGCGCCCTATACTAACTATTACCGTTAACCTCTGCAAGTTTTGATGGAAAGGAGAAACCGGGTTAGACCGCGGAGGAAAACTCCTTTAACAAGCGGGGAGAGAACTTGCAAACTCTACGCAGAAGGATTTCTTCCCAGATTTTTCACCCGGTGCCACAGTCCGGGATCGAACCCGGGATCCTCTTGCTGCGAGGCGAAAGCGCTAACCGCTACGCCACCCCACCTTTAAAGGAGTGTTGAATGCTTGCGAACCACGGTACATCGTGCCCAGTAGAAACTTGTTTTCCAGAAAAGTAATTCCAGACCTATTTAACGAAACGGAGCTCTCAGTAAAAACTATCATTGCGCAAGACTTATCGAAAGGAGTGGAATCATTTGGTATTACAAGCGACTTTTGGAAGTCAAGGTCAGATGAGCATTTTCTAAGTGTTACCCTACACTATTTAAGTGAGGATTTCAGCCCAAAAATCTTCGCTTTGTCGTGCGTATCGTTCAACCAATCCCACACTGGCGACAACTTGAAACAAAGTTTGTACGAAACGCTAGAAAACTATGGAATAGATTTCTTAAACAAGAATGTCACCATTTACGCTTTAACTGATAATGCCCCAAATTTGATCTCAAGAATTTCGAAAACTGGTTTCAAAGGAGTCCCGTGTTTTTCGCACACTTTACAACTTGTTGTTGAAGATTTCTTAAAAGAGTTGAAGAAGAAAAACATCGCTGACACCGAATCTATTTTAAAAAATGCCGAGCCATCGTTGGGCATTTCAACCATAGCCATCCAGACATGCGAGTTCTTTCTAAAGCTCAAGAAGAATCCGGTCTCCCTAAGAAAAAACTCGTACAAGATGTTGCAACACGATGGAATAGCACGCTTTTTATCCTTCAAAGCCTACAAGAAAACAAACTGCCTGTTGGTTCTGCGTTGTTATCCACTGACATAGACAATCTAACCTCTGCCGAGTGGAACTCTGTAGCGAAGCTGGTCTTGATCTTGTCGCCATTTGAGGAAGCAACGAGAGATCTATCAGGCGATGTCAATGGTGTAACCTGCACTATTCTGCCTTCAGAAGGAACTAGAAAAAATGGGCTCTCATCCATGTGCGAAAAGTTTTGCGCAGAAAATTAAATCTCGTTTCCCGAACTACCAAAGTACACTGGTGTACCAAATGGCAATGTTGGTCGATCCCAGATTCACGACTATTCTTCTGGAGACATACGAAAGGACTGTTTGCACAGTCTTACTGAGATCTCAGGTTGATAAATTTTCTCAAAGACGGTTAGAAGGATGTAACCAACAAGGTAATGCAGAGAATGAACCTCATCAATGTACATCCGAAAACACGTCTGAGAGTTCCAAAAAATTCAATTTATGGGATGAATTGAAATCGAAAGTTGCTTCTCCAGTTCAAGCCAAACACCTCTCAAACGATGAGATAAGTAAATATCTAGAAGAGTCCATCATTGACAGAAATGCCAATGTGTACAAGTGGTGGAAAGAAAACGAAGTTAGGTTTTCATTGGTAGCGTGCGTTGCAAGGCAGTTCCTCTCTGCGCCTGCATCTTCGGCAAGCAGTGAAAGGATGTTTTTCTCAGGAGGGAACATCTTAACTACAAGCCGAGAAAACTTAACAGCGGAACATTTCGAGCAACTAATCTTTCTGCGTGAAAACCTTCAAAAGGTTGTTCAGGTTCTTGAATGCTAACAATGAATACCAAGTCGAAACTAGTCCGGTGCGGTGTATTTTATTTCCAAAATATAAATAGTAATAATGACATAACCGAACTTAACACTTAGACAACATCAGAGAACTGAAAAAGTTGACAATAGAGCAGACTACATTACATGTCAGGTGAATGTGAAAACGCCCCTAAAGGGCTGAAAATAAACTAAGATGCTGAACCTGAATAAGCCTGTAACCGAGTCTATTTTATGCCTACTTTCACAAAGGTTCTAACAAAGGGCAAGTGGGCAAATTCACGATCTTTAATACTGAAAGCTCGCAAATTTGCCAACCACTGAAATGACTAAAACGTTGACTCAACGCAGCTGCTGCGTTGAGTTCAACTTTGTAGTCATTTCATTTCTTTTAAAACTCGAGTCATAATGTTAAAAATATTATAATACCCAAATGTATCTGACAGCGGAGGTAATTTTGTAACTTCTCACTTACGATAACTCGCTGTCAAAAAAATTCTCTTAAGTTTACAATTTAAATAGTACCAAGATGTGTATTATTTTTTTACTATAAAGTGATAGTAATATGTTCCTTTTTTTGAATTTTTGGATTTTGTAAACATTTTTAGAGTAAGTAATTAAAAACGTAATAGCAGGGACATTGAAAATCGAGGCTGGAGGGTGAGATGTTGTATTTCGTTTTACGAAGAGTATTCGACTTGATACAATTTAGACAAGTGCGGTCCGAGGACTGGCAATCTGAAAACAGGTGCTTTTCGCCGCACAACGTGCACCATTGGTCGGTAGACAGACATTTTTCCTTCATGTGGCCTAAGAGACCGCATTTAAAGCAACGTGGAATGTTAAAGTACTTTTTAACAATATGTCGTGTCCAGCCAAGATAACCCGGCGGACCTATTTGAAGTAATTGAAGGCGGAAGGGGTACACTCAATTACCCAATTGACCGTCCCCCTAGCTCCTTTAAGAGCATGCTTAATATTAATTTTTCTTTTTAATTGAAACTTAAAGGCATACTTAAGAAAAAACAACGTTACATTACCGTTTTCCGTTGAAATAACTCATTTTACTGGTAATCAATTTCAAAAATTTACTTATCTCGGCTTTTCGACCACAATTCCATTCCCCGAAAACCTTTTTTCATTACATTAATTAACTTTGAGAGAATACGTGTATGCCGTTGCGTTTTAAAAGGTTCCTAAAGACCTCACCATTCGTGCCGGTCACGGTTCGCAGTGGAAAATTTTTACCTCTCCGAGTGACGTATGTCACGGAGAGGTTCTGTAACGATCGTGTGTGTCTGTCTGTTTGTCTGTTGTTACACCCACGTGACCGCGTTCGCAGTTTCCAAATCGGAGCAAACGTGTTCGCCATTTCCGAGCTGCATTCACAGTCACGGAAATGGCTCCTCTACTTGAGTTATCACACCACCGTCTTCTGGTCTTTATCCATCCCACACGGACACCAGTCTGTACTTACTGGCTTCTAATCACCACCATCTTCTGGTCTTCGTCCATTCCACATGGACACCATCTGCACATACTGGCTTCTAAACACCACCATCTACTGGTCTTCCGTCTATTCCACATAGACGCCAATCTGTCTCATTGGCTTCTAACTCCATCGTAATCGTTTGGTTTAAGACATTCGCGGCGATCAGCTAGGGTTACGAGAAATAGCCCGGCCACACCGAAAATTCGCGTTAGCGCTGTTCGCTTCGCAAGGTTTGCAATGCTCGCAAGCGCCTACGCGTCTCGGCCACACATGCAAAAACCGCCTGTTTTACCTCTTGCCGAGAGATGCTTGCACTAGTATGCGAAGAGGCGCGAACCACGCGCTCGTATTGTTCAGCCAATAAAGGCGCGATAAAGTACCACGTGATTCTTCCTTTTTACCTCTCCGTGTGACGTAGTCCAGGAGAGGTTCTGTAACGGCCGTGTCTGTCTGTCTGTCTGTGTGTGTGTGTCTGTCTGTCCGTTGTTACACCCACGTGACCGCGTTCGCAGTTTGCGTATCGGAGCAAACGTGTTCGCCATTTCCGAACTGCTTTCACAGTCACGGAAATGGCTCCTCTACTTGAGTTCTCACACCACCATCTTCTGATCTTTGTCCATCCCACATGAACACCAGTCTGGTACTTTTCTGGCTTCCAACACCATCAACTTCTGTTCTTTGTCAATCCCACATTGACACCAGTCTGCACTTACACTGGCTTCTAACACCACCATCCACTGGCCTGCCGTCTATTCATATAGACACCAATCTGTATCATTGGCTTCTACTCCATTATCATCGTTTGGTTTTAGGATATACGCGGCGATCAGCTAGGGTTACGAGAAACGTCTAGCCTCCCTAAGGTGGGATCGGCCACCAAAGGTTTTCGCAATTGCGCTTTTTCCTTACTATTATAATGGAATCGAATCGTATATATACCCCAAAATTTGAAGAAAGCGGGCAAGAGGGGTACCCTTCACTTTAAACGTCAATATTAGCAAAGTTTGAGATGATAATAGGTATAACTTTATTTTAAACGATTTAACTATTATTAATGTTAATTATTGAAGATTAAAATAATTAAAAATAATTATATTTATTTAAATATTAAAGATAAACCTCTCGTACAAAGAGAGATTATCACTGCCTCCTGTATCAACCAAGGCCCGTGCAAGCGATATATTTCCTTCATTGCCTCCTATATCTACCAAGGCCCGTGCATGCGATATATTTCCTTCATTGCCTCCAGATCTATCAAGGCCCGTGAATTGTGATATATTTCATTCATTGCCTCCTATATATATAAAGGATGAGGGCAAAAGTGTTTTCATTGGATAATTTTGTTTATATAATCTTCTCGACACGGAGAGGTAATATTTTGGTTTCCCAACTTGTTTTACGTTTCAACAGACGACACACAGGATATGGAGAGATTGACCGTGTTGATGCCAAGGCCTAAATAGATTAGTTTGACTTATTTGTGAAACATTTGGAATATGGGGGATACAAATAATGTAAATGAAATAAATGACGAGGCTTTGATAAATGAAGTAAGGGAATTTCCAGAACTTTTGAACAAAACTTGTAAAGGTTACCGGAACAACAGAAAAAAAGATGCCGCATTATTATTGAAACTTAAAATATTCTTCTGTTTGGAACACACAGGTGCCATGTTTAATTCCTACAGGAAAGTAGCAACCTCGATGACAAAATCATTTATGACGTCAAAATATAAGCGTACGTTATTGGTTGATCCTTTGCGAACAACGCAAATCTTGCAAAAATCTTTGGCACGCCAAAGAATTTTGCTCTCTTCGCAAGCCTCGCTTAGTAGACGTCTTTTCTGGTGTGAACGAAACGCGACGGATGAAAGCGAACAATGCGAATGCGGCGAACGTGGCGAAAGACGCGAAAACGGTTGGTGTGGACGGGCTAAAACGTCTAGCCTCCCTAAGGTAGGATCGGCTACCAAAGGTTTTCGCATTTGCGGTTGTTCTTGCTTTTAACTGTAGTTCGACACCCTTATATACTACCTATTTGAGTAAGGCGAAGCAACCGGCGTATGCTTCATTTCGAACGCCAATATTAGTCAAGTCTCTCAAGAATGTTTAATTGTTCTTTATCAAAACGATGTAACGCTCAATAAGGCGAACAACTAACGAAGAAAATATTTAATATTAATTATATTTATTTTAATATTTAAGATAATCTTGTTTCTCAACTCAAAATTAATACGGAAAGAGTTAAAAAGCAGTCTATGTTTTTGTCTGTGTGTGTCCGTCCATTGTTACACTAGTGCGTCGCGTTAGCAGTTAGCCTTGCGTTGATGTATTAAGAAATCAAACAGAACCTTAATATCCCTTTTTACATAATATAAAGTGACTATGTGGAAATATTTTAGGTAATTATGATGCATTTAGTACTTTTGTAGCTTTAAAGCTCTGTTTCATTTTGATATTCCAAAGATTTTTTTTAATATTGTTATTTGAAATGGCTGTTTATATATTACTTAAGCTATACTACATCTGTATATAGAATAATCTTGGTTTAGTGATTATCCGCAATAGGCTTAGTGAAACAAAGAGTAAATATTTGAGGCCCAAGGTGAAGTAAACTTTGGTTTTTGATTTTCGTGTCTGAAATGAAGAGACATTAACGGTTCAGAGTGAGCCGAAAGTTAAATACACTTTTAAATAATCAGGTTAAGATTTTATTATAGAAGAAAAGATCATAGTGGGAATCAGATTAGTAAAAGGGCTAATGGTAAACGGGTAGTAGCTACAGAGTTCTTATTCTCTTTATGGTTCGCATTGACTATCAGTGCGTCTAGCTACAATTTAGCTTTGGTGTTATTTAACGTTAACACTCATGTTGGCAAACTAAGAATATTGTTGAGGTGAGACTAGACGATAGTGTTTACACTGCAAACCAGTTGTGAATGTAGCTATCAGAATAAAGGGTAGACAATTGGGCCTTTACGAACACATAAAGGTTATATATCTCCAAAATTTATACACTTCATTTCCTGTACTTTTCCCCATTGACTGATTTCCATGTGTCCAAGATTTATCCTTATTGGATGTAAAATTTCGTCTGCTTTACTGTATATTCGCTATGCTTGGAATACTGCTTCAATATTTCGTAAATTTTTACTTCAAAAAAGAAAAATAATTCCATATCTAGGTAAATAAGTTTGTAGTAGTAGACCTCGGAGAGGTAATATTTTGGTTTTCCCAACTTGTAATTATTCTAAAGCCAATGGCGGCAAATTCAATAGGGACAGTAACATTTTTCCTCGCGGTTTTGCAAAATGATGTAATATCAAGTGTACTTTTGTCAACCCTCATAGTTCAGGGCATGATCAGTGTTACTCCCCAATCTCTCTCTCTAGTTTCTAACAATGGTTAGAGACTATTTGATATAGCACGTCACAACGTTATATTATAAAAAAACGTCTTGGTTTGGACCAAGACCGAAAAAACCAACGATATGTGTGAGGTTTATCAATTGACTGAAGTTCAGATATTGAAATTTTTTTCTAGTTATTTCTATCCACTCAATCTTTAATCAATATTTAATCCAATCAACTGATTTTACTGTTAATCGATCTAGTCCCTCTAAATTAATTGAAAAAATTACATATATCAAGAACAATTACATTTTCCGAAAACATTTTATCATGAAATTAATTATTTTAAAGGGAGTACGTGTTAAGGGATTAGTATTGAATATTTCAAATGTTCTACTGGATGTCTAAAAAGAGCAAGCGAACTTTGGTATAACTCGAATGGAAAATGTAAATATTTAATAGATTCCAAACCAGGGTGTTGCGCGAATTTATACATTTAATTTCGTATATAAAAATTCTTCATTTCTATTGCCGCTTCTAGGATGGTAAAGTTGCACTGGAACTTCCATTTCCGTACTTTAGAATTTCTTGGTCATAACTCAGTCTTCATTTGATACGTCACCACCCCTTTCTACATTGTTGGCGCTACTTTTACACCGGTTACGTATTACGCGTAATCATTTTAGCAAGCGCAAAGATCAGGGCCGAGGTGTATTCTCCCTCGCACCAAGGGTCATCGCCAGACGGTGCCAAAGTTCACTACGGGCAGGAGGCTAGTCAACTAGCACTGCCTATAGCGGTGTTTCAAAGCGAGCGAGAGAATGAGAGAAAACACCGCAATGGCGGGATCACACCTGTGTTTTAGTTTCTCTGTATGTAATTTCCAAAATGGTCTACTCACTTACAAATGTACACCGATTACACTGAGTGATCGGTCGTTCGAGCGCTAGCGAGTGTCAAGCCATAACCATAATCATTCATGTACACGAATGTTTTATAGTGTTGGGTTAATAAGGTTGGTGGGCAAGTCCGGAGTGTCATGTACCGTTTACTAATGTGAAAAGGTTTCGATCTATTGGCTGAGTGGGTTGCGACGGCTCAGATGACCCATACACTGGAACCACTGGTTATTATAAAACGCCATATATTGAGAAAATAGAGGAAGGGAAGGGGTGTTGGAGTTAAATGTGACCTTCTTGGCATAACTAGTAATGAATGATGTGTTTAACCATATTATTTCCGAGGGAAATGAATATAACAAGTCATTGGTACTGAGAAGTATTTTTGTTTATGTGATCTTTACCCTTTACCACACAGGATAAACTTTGTTGCTTTGTCTTAAGTAGACGACATTCACTGTAAACGACAGTTATCAACAACTTAAACAGATTTAAACTTCTTTTGGTGCAAATTTGAAAATTTGTCAAGCCAGCAACAATTAAAACTATGTCGGTCAAGGTGCTTACAAGTTAGTGAGCATCGACACGAAATCCCTTCAAAATAATTAATTTAATGATAAAATGTTTTCGGAAAATGCAATTGTTCTTGAAAAAGCGTAGATATGTAATTTTTTCAATTAATTTAGAGGGACAAGATCGATTAACAGTAAAATCAGTTGATTGAATTAAATATTGATTAAGGATTGAGTGGATAGAAATAGCTAGAAAAAATTTCAATATCTGAACTTCAGTCAATTGATAAACCTCACACATATCGTTTGCTTTTTCGGCCTTGGTCCAAACCAAGACGTTTTTTTTATAATATCTGTCACTTTGTAGCAGACAACGGCAGACTCTGTAGCAGACGACACTAGGAGACGAGATTGAGGGTATATAAAGGAGAGACACCCACTTGTTAGGGGCATTGTTATTCGGCGTCGAGCTACAGAGTCGGTCGGTATATGTCAATCCCGGGATATCGCTGTTACAAGATAAGTGGAAATAAATCTTTGTTCAAGTTATCAAAGTAAGACGTCTTTATTTATTATTGCTCGGAATCATAGAACCTACCGCACGATGTTAGCTCTCGTTTCCCCCTACGTAACATACCGTTACATATGGTGGCCCATGGGGGGAATCCACTACTAAGGCCCGTGTTAGGCTTAGCGTTCACCACGCGGTTGGGCTGTTATGGTTATTGTTTCGCCTTGGCTTTTGTACATCCCAGCGTTTAGGACATCTGCATAATGTCATTTATGCCGTCGTTAGTATTTAACGCCACACGTGGCCTCTCTAATAATGGTCGTTTGGTAGTTACCCAGTTACTCGAAGAGATACTATTTTACGTAACTATGTTTATAGTAGGAGTATGTGAGTTATTGGATTTATTCATATGCAACCCATATTGCTTTAAGACCTTCACACTATTAGTCGCCTTAAAGGTTATGAAGTTTGCAGTCTGTACGATTTTACGCCCGCACACGAACGATTCTTTTCATAAGTGTTGGGGTCTCCTAATGGACTTTCCCTTTATCGTACTCAGATATATTTTTAGTTGTTTCTGCCTTAAGATTCGCTATGTGATATATCCTGTTTTGCGTCTTTTTAATTCCCTGATGGATCTTATTTTTACTTGGATGAGTACAAGTTTGATAACAGGGAACAATCCAACACCCGTTGGTCCTGGTCCTACGGTTACTGCTCCATCAGGTCCTCATCCAGGCAATACGGACTTGGCTGCTTTAGTCCTCTCAATGCAACAAATCCAACAGGCATTGCAGGAACTAACTATTGCCGTTAAAGCCCAGAGACCTATGCCACCTTCTGTCGATTTTACTACCAATTCCCAGCGGTTGTCGAGTATTTTTGGGTCCGATACTGCCTCACAGAAGGGACCACAGGAACACCGCCATGTTCATTGGGGCGAGACTACATCCTGCCAAGCTGGAGACATAACCACTCAAGTGGGGCAAAATCAGAGCAGCATTCCCTCAGGCCCCAGTCACCGGACTTCAGAATTCGAGGCCACCTCGACGCCTTGTCAACCTCGGCTTTCGTATGATACCATCCCTGAGACTCCCAGTTGTGAAATGGGCATGGGACAAGCTTCTATGTCCCACGAATTACACACATCCACCCCTGTAACCACGAAAATGTCTCTCCCAAGTTTTTCAGATAATTCTGATGATAATCCAAAAAAGTACTTAGAGGATTTGGGTACATACATCCGACTACGGCGAATATCAGAGGTGGACCTGAAATGGATTTTACAACAATCTCTTTTGGACCGGGCTGCTGTATGGTTTAATGGCTTAAGAAGCGCTCTTGGCCCGTTTGATCTACGTTGGGACCGATTTACCGCTGCATTTAATGATAAGTATCTTTCCGAAGACCGTGACAATACTATTCGTATGAATATGGTACAAGACAGACAACAAGAGGGGGAATCCCTCCTCGATTACGAACTACGAATGTTACGCCGCAATCAGGGCTTACGAAATCCATACAGTGAATCCGAAATGCTTCGAATTATTTTAACTAATATATTACCTTGTTATAAAGCCTCCTTCTCTCCTGCCTGGTGCACATCTTTGAACATCTTCGAAAACGAGGCCCGTCGGTTAACGTCTCATGATGCCGTACCACAACACTCTCCAAAACGAGTACAATTTAGTGAAGGAAGTGGTCCACAAGTTGAGGCCCGTAGTTATAACAGCAACAGGAGTCAGTCCCGAGGCAGGGGTAATATTAATAATAACCGGTATTTCCGTAATAGTGGGCCGAGTTATTTCAACCGTAATCAACCTTTACCGAGCAATGGGAGTGGTGTTCAGCAGTCACCTGTTCGGGAACCGTCGGGAACGCCCTCCCGACCTCCTCGCTTCGCTACACCACCTCGACCTACAGGCACCAACCAGGGCGCTTCTCGGTCACCAGCCAACCAGGAAAACTAAATACGGAGGCGGAGCCAGCAGGTACCCGTACTTCTCCGAAAGGAAACCCTGCACTATTAACACTTGGAAAAGGATTTGGCTTGAAGTTAATTATTAATAATATTACTAATCTTGCTTTTATCGACTCTGGGGCTAACTGCTGTTTTATGAGCCTGAGAATGGTGAGGACTCTAGGATTATATGGGTCGATGACTCGGACTAAGGATATCTCTGCAACTGGTTTCATTTCGGACCTACCGTTGGTCGGTAAGATTCATATTGGCGTACGTTTGGAAGGAGGACCTATGATGAGTGAGACGGAATTTGATGTTGCTGAATACCTACCATACCCCATCGTTCTGGGTAGCAACTTTTTGGTTGACCATGATATCGTAACCGATTGGGGTGAGCACGTAGCCTGTATAGGAGGGAAAACCATACCCTTATATGAGATGGAAGCACCACATCACACTATGGAACCATTGTCACCGGAATTAACCTCACAAGTTGCCTCAATAATAGGCCCGTCCGTAACACCCCTACAAAAGGACGAGCTTCTGGACCTTTTTCAACAGTTTCCGGATGTCGTTACTGAACGCACCGGACGAACCACTTGGATCAAACATAAAATCAAGTTAGTACCCGGGGCCATGCCTGTTGTGAGACGACCGTACCGTACCAGTCCCCGCAATAAGAAGCTGATTGAAGATCAAATAGAGGAAATGCTGCAACAAGGGGTTATTGCTCCATCGAACAGCCCTTTCGCCAGCCCTGCAATCGTTGTCCCAAAGAAGGACAGCCCTGAGGGTCGGTTCTGCGTCGACAGCCGGGATGTCAATAAGATAACCATTACTGATCCGTATCCCCTGCCAAGGATCGACGATATTTTGGATACATTTCAACAACCCGCTTATATATCAAAATTTGATTTACGGTCCGGTTTTTGGGAGATACCAATGGACCCCAAGAGTGCTAAGTATACTGCTTTTATTACTCATAAAGGAAAGTACCAATTCACTGTAATGCCATTTGGGTTAAAGAACTCCCCAGCTACTTTCCAACGTCTCATGGACATGGTCCTGAAACATGGTCGACACCTGGGGATCGTTGCGTATCTGGATGATATCATCGTTGTCTCCCGTTCCTGGAAGGATCATATGACGGCTTTACGGTATTTACTTACACGCCTGAGGAAAGCCGGCCTAACGCTAAAACTCACGAAGTGTGAGATTGCCTGCAGCTCGGTGAAGGTATTGGGATACGAAGTTTCCAGGAATGGGATAGCCATTGATGAGGACAAAGTGAAAGAAATTAGGGCCGTGAAACCCCCTCGGAACGTTTCCGAGTTATCTACTTTCCTTGGTATGGTGACCTGGCATGCGAAGTTTATACCTAACCTTACGGACGTGGTAGCACCCCTCCAAAAACTGAGGAGGAAAAATGTTCCCTGGACGTGGGGGAATCGGGAAGATACAGCATTTGAATGTATTAAGTCCAAAATCGCCGATGCTGTCCTACTCCAAGTACCCGATCCCGAATCCGACTATATTCTCACCACGGACGCCAGCGAACATGCCGTGGGTGCGGTGCTTTCGCAGATTCAGGATGGAAGGGAGGTCCCACTGGCGTATTATAGCAAATCATTTCAAGGGGCGGAATTTAATTATAGTATCCCGGAGAAGGAATGCCTCGCTGTCGTCAAGGCCATCCGGAAGTTCCGTCCTTATGTGGAGGGTCGTCACTTCACAGTCATCACCGATCATAAGGCCCTTACCTGGCTGTTTACGTTGAAAGATCAAAAAAGCAAACTCCTGAGATGGGCCATCGAGCTACAAGAATATGATTTCGATATCCTTCATTGCCCGGGTAAAACCAACCGAGTCGCTGATGCGTTATCTCGTCCCATTCAGACATTTCAACAAAGTGAGAAAGTCCCGATTAAAACCTTCCTGTCCATTTTTCTCGTAGCCGACCAGCATGAAATACAACCCCTATCATTAAAGGACATTAGAGAGGCCCAAGAAGCTGATGACGATTGGACCACTGTACGGACAGGTCTCAAGAATGGGAAGGAGCATACGCTTTATGAGCTCCGTGACGATTTGATATACCGGAAGAGTTCTGCCTTCCACGTCGCTAAGCCAGTGGTACCAAAATCCCTACATCCTCGTCTCTTGGAAATGTACCATTGCCATCCGCTTTCTGGTCATAGAGGTGGACTAGCCACCGAACGAAAGATAATGGGCCGATATTACTTCCCGCATTTTCGACCTATTATTCGACGATTCGTCAAAGAATGCCTAACATGCCAGCAATATAAGGCCCGCAACACTCGTCAACCAGGTCGGATGTTGCCCAATACCAGAGCCTTTGGACCGAATCAATTAGTAGGAATCGACATGATGGGTCCGTTACCACCTACACAACGCCAGAATCGCTTCCTTGTAGTCATTGTGGACTATTTTACTAAATATGTGGAAATTTATGCTGTCCGTAATATTACTGCCGTCACCGTAGGAAATGTCTTCTTGAAATACATTTCCCGCCATGGGTCCCCCGAAGCTGTGTGTTCCGACAATGGCCCGCAATTTACATCGTCCCTTTGGGCACATGTTTGCCGTCTCATGAAGGTAAAACCAACCTTTACCACACCATACCATCCACAGACCAATTTAACGGAACGGGTCAATCGTGTTCTTGGTGAACTCATGAGCATGTATGTTGGTAACACTCATTGTCGGTGGGACATGGGTCTCGAGATGCACCAGCTCGCCATAAATTCAGTTGTTCATTTAACCACCGGATATTCGCCCTTCGCCTTGCAGTACGGGCGTGAACCACGTCTGCCGTGGGATTGTGAAGAGTCTCCCCGATCCTTCGCAGGGCTCGATGTTACAGTCCCTGATCTGATCGCTTTCGAACGAGGGCCGATAAAGGAGTTACAAGCCATCAGAGATGAGGCTGAAGTGTTTTCCCGCCTTGCACAGGCCCGGCAGAAGCATTACTACGATCTTCATTATAGTGGCGCAGAGTTGGAACCTGGACAACTCGTTTGGAAACGGTCCCATAAGCTATCACAAGCAGCCACAGGCTTCACCGCCAAGTTAGCGCCAGCCTGGGAAGGTCCGTATCGCATCGTGGAAAAACGGGGACCATTGACATACGTCTTACGCCACGGAATCACGGGTGTTCCCGCAGGCACTTGGCATATAAACGAACTCAAACTTTTTATAACCCAAGATGAATTTCCTGTCCCTCCTGAGACAGACGACGAGGACGAATCCGACGAAGAGATGGATGACCAAGGCAACGACAATACTTTTAATCCTAATTTAAATACCTCTTTTAATAAAGCCTCCTGTGATGTCGTGTCACCATCTGCCGATACGGTTCTGTCCGTCACCCAGGATGACAGTTCCATAATTATACCATCTCCGGATGAATCACTATTGGGTGATGTTTCTGATCCAGAGGACCAAGAGGAAACTCCGTCGTTACCGCCCCCTGACCCTTTGCTGGTCCCATTCGAATTGGGATGGACACGGGAAGTAGTGAAACGAAAAAAACCATCACCTACCGGCCAAACTCATGCGGTGTATTATCACACCGTTGGGCCGTTACAACGAAAATTACGTTCCTGGCCTGACTACGTTGAAATACAACATGTCTTTCCTGGTTTGCAGCGCCAGAACTTTAGTTGGCAACCTTCACCTGTTCCGGGTGCTCCTCCGCACCTGGAAATCTTCCGGGACGCGCGATAGTTATGTCTCGTTTTAATCATAAATATATTCCGTAGATGTCGTCTGAATGTCTACCCGCCTTCGAAAACACTGTGCAGGTGACTTTACGGCGACAAGAGAATGTGGTGTTACGCTCTGTAGGCGTAAGAACATCTTCCCCGTCTCGACGTGTCTATCTTGCTCCAACTACGCACCAGGACGAACATCTTTCGGAAACCTCTTCCCCGCCCCGCTCATGGCGTCCATGGCAGTCTCGAGGAAGGATTGAATCAACAGATCGAGAACGTTCGCCACGACGGCCGAGGGATGAACATTATCATTCACCACGTCGCCATAGGCCTCATCAACAAGCTTGTCGCGAGTGTGGCATGATGGGCCACTATACGTCTACCTGCCCTTTCTTACGTCGGTGTTACCGGTGTGGACATCGTGGACATCTCGTCACAATGTGCCCGCACCCACGGCGGGTACTTTGGAACAATCCCCAACGGCAAGCATGGGGTTATGAAACTTTACCTGTTGACCGCTTGCCTCGCCCACAAAGACGTTAAGATAACTTTATTCAGTATAACAGTTGTAAATATGTATTCTCATAATAAGTTCCTAACCCATTATAATTTGAATAACTAATATTGTTTAATAATTTATAAATATGAAATGTAAAATGAATGACAGCGTTACCGCCGAGATTGAGGGGGAATAATGTAGCAGACAACGGCAGACTCTGTAGCAGACGACACTAGGAGACGAGATTGAGGGTATATAAAGGAGAGACACCCACTTGTTAGGGGCATTGTTATTCGGCGTCGAGCTACAGAGTCGGTCGGTATATGTCAATCCCGGGATATCGCTGTTACAAGATAAGTGGAAATAAATCTTTGTTCAAGTTATCAAAGTAAGACGTCTTTATTTATTATTGCTCGGAATCATAGAACCTACCGCACGATGTTAGCTCTCGTTTCCCCCTACGTAACATACCGTTACAACTTCAGTCTTAATGTAATTAAATTTTGAATAATTATTTTGCTTTACCGTCATACCATTGCACTCTAAAATATAACGGTGTATTCAAACACCATTTATGCTGTTTTTTCCGGTGCCAAAAAAGACATCATTGATGGTGTACTTTAACCCCATTTTTATGATCAATTGACGCCATTTTCTAATATTATTTGCAAGTATTAAGGAAATATTAGGCATTTATGCACCATTTACAGTGGTTTTTAACATCTTTTTTAGGCAATCTGTTGAACTTTTAATATTATTTGGTTTAATGGTGTTAAAAGTAGGGAAAAAGTACGCTACATATGTAAAATTATTAAACCAAGTGAAGTGAAAAACTGTGAAATAGTTGTTAAATATTTATTTTCTCCATATTTAGCACCACGTTTATGGTGTAAAACAAACCCGTTAATACACCATTTCAAGTCCCTGTTTACCCATTTAAAGACCCTATTTCCCCCGTTTTAAGGCCCTATTGACCCATTTAGGTCTGATTAATTTATAAAGATTGAATGGTTATGTAAAATGAGCAAAAATCCCATCTATTTTGTAAAACATTAAGCAAAATTTATAGTTTAGAAGAATGAAATATTTTTAAGTCGCAGAAATGGACCGTTATAAAGCGATTCGCATATTTTAATTTTTAAGTCAAATTACGTAACACTGTAACGAACTTAAACGAAGTTTGAACATAGAATGAGTTCGCAAAAATAATTTTCCAACGTAATATAGTGCCTATATTATTAAAAGCAAATATTTTTATTTTTAAACGCTGTCAACGATAAAACGTTTGTTATTACTGAACTATTTTTTATTAAATTTATAGCATTTATAGGATAAATACTTTTACTATTAAGAGGCACAATGCTTGAAATTTGTGTCTCAATGAAACGTAACCTAACTAACATGTGCCTTACCTAACCCGACCTATAAAACAAGCAATATTTTCAACGTTTTTAGTTGAAGGACCTCGAAAAATAAACGATTTTTTTTGAAAAGGCCCGCGTTGTTTAGTAATGACCTAATATTAAATCTCGGTTTGTAAAATAAAAATAAAATTTTTATGCCATGAAATATTTTCCAATAAGCAATAATTGAAAGCATGTATTTTTTAAAAATTGGGCATACAAAACTCAGAAAGGTTTTTAAGTGATGTTTTAAAAAGTAAAACATGCTCATTATTAAAACCAATCTGACTCCATTAGTTTTTGCCCAAAAGAGTTCATTTGGATAATTTTAACGGCATTAACTTATAATCGTGTTCATTCAGAATTGATATAATAAGAAAGCCTTCAACGTGTACATACACAATAGTAAAGGTAGTGAAGTCCCACTGAACACGACTATAAATATTCCTGTAAATCAGGCGTATGGTCCTGAAATGGGGTGAACAGGGATTTGATATGAGATTAATAGGGGTTTTATTTTGGGACATGAAATGGGGGTAAATATGGACTTGAAATGGTGCACTCTTAAAATCAAAGGTGTGATTTAGCACCTTTTGTCTTAATTTTGACGGGTCCAAAAACAGCACCATTAAAGTGGTTAAATAACGCCTCTGAAGGTTTTAAATGGCCCATTTTCAACACTTTGCGTCTTAAAAATATTTTCTCCCGACACATTTACTACACCTTATAAAGCTTTATCTTATACCTTTTAAAAATCATATACAGGGTGGAAAAGATCAGAGTGCCCAAATTTTTCGGACATTTTATAAAAACAAACTCGAGATCAATGAGGAAATTGATTGTAGTACATTTTCCAGACTCATGGAAATTTAATTAAAGAATTCTCTGGCATCAACTAAACAAATCGTTCATGTAGTTTCAAATTATCACAAGAATGAGAATTTGTAAGAAATCAATACAATAATGTTAATGAAAAATTAGATTTTGTATGATATCATAAATTTTGCAAGATTATCCTGTGACAAACAAAAAATTAATGTCCTTTAGCGCTAATGTTCGATGTGTCTACCATCTTGATGTAGACATTCTTCAAGTCTAATGGCCATTGATTCGCGGGCGTGGCGAAGCATTCCTGGGGTGATGTTGGCAATAGCGATTCTTATTCTGGCTTTAAGGTCGTCGGGTGAATCTGGTTCATTTGCGTATACCTTTCCCTTGAGGAAGAAATCTAACGGAGTTAGGTCAGGAGACCTTGGAGGCCAGGGCGTTGGTCCACCCCTACCAATCCATCGGTTAGGGAACTCGTTATTCAGCCACTCTCTTACGGGTACGGCGAAGTGCGGTGGCGCCATCCTGTTGAAACCACATATCCCTCACTACTGCCAAGGGTAAATTATTAATGGCATCAGTAAATTATTGACGCAAAAATTTCAATTAACGTTGCCCGGTGATGTTCTCGTCAAAAAAGTATGGACCAATGATGCTAACCCACACATTGGTTTTCAAACGCACCTTATAATAATGCTCCCGAAGCCAGTGAGGATTTTGCTGCGACCAATAGTGAAGGTTATGTCTGTTGACTGTTCCATCTTGATGGAATGTAGCTTCGTCGGAGAACATAACCTTGCTAAGAAAACCTGGAATTTCTTCATCGAGGAACCGCATTTGCATACAAAAGTCCTGACGCCTAAGATAGTCATCCACTGTTAACGCTTGGTGTAAGTGATTTCTAAAAGGATGGAATCGGTTAAAGAATTCTCTGGCATCCACTAAAAAAATCGTTCATGTAGTTTCAAATAATCACAAATATGCGAAATTTTAATAAATCAATACAATAATGTTAATGAAAAATTTGCTTTTTATCATAAATGTTGCAAGATTAATCCTGCAACAAACAGGAAATGAATGTCCTTCTAACGACAACAAAAAACACCTACTGCCATGGAAGGCAGAACTATTGGGGCTGTTAACAAGGGTCAATGTGCATTAAGGGTTATTTTTTAGGTTTGTGGCATCTAGGCCGTAAATACGAGGTTATCTCACGGTAGTTTACTTCGGAAGTGTGCCCCACCTACGAATTAAATTAGCTCGGTACTTCGTTATGATGGCGCGTTTTACTAAGAGCGAAAAGTTCGATATGATTTACGTTATGGGTGAATGCCGAGGAAATTCTCGCCTGGCAGTTATTTTGTACACCGAACGCTTTCCGAACCGAAGGCCACCTGCTCGAAGGACTTTTGGTAAGCTAGAAGCTAACCTACTAGAAGAAGGTAGCTTTACGGTTTAAAAAACGTCAACGTAGGGTTGACCGGATAGTTGGAAACAAAGCCCGAGAGATGGACATTGTGGCAAGGTTCGAAGCCGGCCCTCACACCAGCAGTAGAGCGGTACGAGATGAGTGTGGCATAAGCCATCGTACATTTCTGTCGATTTTGCATCGGAACCGATTCCATCCCTATCAAAATCACCTACACCAAGCGTTAACAGGGGATGACTATTTTAGGCGTCAGGACTTTTGTATGCCAATGCGGTTCCTCGATGAAGAAATTCCAGGTTTTCTTAGCAAGGTTATGTTCTCCGACGAAGCTACATTCCATCAAGATGGAACAGTCAACAGACATAACCTTCACTATTGGTCGCAGCAAAATCCTCACTGGCTTCGGGAGCATTATTATCAGGTGCGTTTGAAAACCAATGTGTGGGTTGGCATCATTGGCGACAGAATCATTAGGCCATTCTTTTTTGACGAGAACATCACCGGGTAACGTTAATTGAAGTTTTTGCGTCAAGAATTTACTAATGCCATTAATAATTTACCCTTGGCAGTAGTGAGGGATACGTGGTTTCAACAGGATGGCGCCACCGCACTTCGCCGTACCCGTAAGAGAGTGGCTGAATAACGAGTTCCCAAACCGATGGATTGGTAGGGGTGGACCAACGCCCTGGCCTCCAAGGTCTCCTGACCTAACTCCGTTAGATTTCTTCCTCAAGGGAAAGGTATACGCAACTGAACCAGATTCACCCGACGACCTTGAAGCCAGAATAAGAATCGCTATTGCCAACATCACCCCAGGAATGCTTCGCCACACCCGCGAATCAATGGCCAGTAGACTTGAAGAATGTCTACATCAAGATGGTAGACACATCGAACATTTGCGCTAAAGGACATTAATTTCCTGTTTGTTTCAGGATTAATCTTGCAATATTTATGATATCTTTCAAAAAATAATTTTTCATTAACATTATTGTATTGATTTCTTACAAATTCTCATTTTTGTGATAATCTAAAACTACATGAACGATTTGTTTAGAGGATGCCAGAGAATTCTTTAATTAAATTTCCATAAGTCTGGAAAATATACTACAAATAATTTCCTCATTGATCTCGAGTTTTTTTTTGTTATAAAATGTCCGAAAAATGTGGGCACTCTGATCTTTTCCACACTGTATTTAAAACCTGTTCTCAAAGTGTCTGTATATTCTTCTAATATTCTTAAAAAGGCGTCAATCTTGGCTTGAAGTGTCAAATAGAGCAGAAAAGGAATATTACACTCTTAAAACAAAAGATGTGATTTAGCACCTTTCGTCTTAAATTAAAGATGTTAAACAACACCTCTGAAAGTGTTAAATAGACCATTTTTAACACTGCTTAAAATATTTTCACACTGACACATTTATTACACCTCATTGAGCTATTTCTTACACCTTTTAAAAATAATATTTTTAAAAGGTGTTCTTTAAGTGTTTGTATGTTCTGCCAATATTCTTCAAATGGCGTGAATTTGAACTACTGAAGTGGGAAATACTGCAAAAAAGGCGTGAAATATTGTAGGAAGGCTGTATTACACAGCGCGATTTTAATACAGTTTGCCACCTTTACCACATCGTGCTACACTCAATAAAGGTGCTTCATATACTTTTCACTGTACACTCAAAAATATTTAGCTTGTTTTAACACCTTTAAAAGTAGTTTTTATTGGTCCACATTTCACACAGACCGAAACCATAATTTGAAGGTCCCATTGGCCGAACTCCCGCAATTTAGGCTGTTTTCGAACAGTGGTAAATAACCTCAAATGACTACGCTAAAATTTCTCTGATAATAACAGAGTTGCAAGGTGATACATTATCTAACGATTTGAAGGCTTATCTAAATATAAGGGAAATGTGAAATAAGCCATAATCCATAACATATCCCTTGTTATTATTGTAAGATGATGCTTAAAAAGATAAATTGATATTTAAACTATGGTAAATAAACATGTTCCAGTAAATTGTTGAGATATTTATGGATTTTTCATGAAAGGTTTGTCTTTAGTTCAAATTTACATCCGCAGAATCACGAAATTTTAGTGCAGTAGAAATTTTGATATTATATGGGTTTTCGAAACTATTTAATTCAACCGATAACCGATACTTTGGGCCGTATACGCAGAGTGTGGGCGTCGTGAGCACTTAACGATAAATTAACCTTGTTTGATTGGATTAAAAATTTTAAACCCGGGACGCAATGTGTCAAAACAATGATTATAAAACTTTATGGGTAATGTCAAATAAGGTAGGCTTCGAAACTGTTCTTTAGATATTAAGCTGAAAGGATTTAAACACACTTATTTGAACAATGGGTGTCGAAAATAAGAATGGAAATTGTTCAACAGAGGTGCAGTTTAACACCTTTTCAACTCCTCTTTCGTACTATATGATAATTGTTACTCTTTTATGTGTGTTGTGCAATTCCTTACAGGATGTGTCTCAGCACCTTTGCCAGCTTAAAATATTACTTTTAAGCGCGTCGCATAACAAATTTAAGAGTGTCGCGTAACGCCTTTGAAAGTGTCGCGTAACGCCTTTAAGAGTGTCGCGTAACGCTTTACAGAATGCCGCGTAACACTTTTAAAAGTGTCACATAACACATTTAGCAGGTTTTATAAAGCTACCATAGTACCTGATGACGAATTTCTTAGCTACGTTTTACTCAGGGATAAAAATATTTTCTTAGGAAAATATCATCTTTAAAAATGCTATTATATTTAATTTAATACGAACAATTAAGTCTTTTTCCTTGACTTTATAATCTTTGGATTGACTTCAAAATTAAAACATTTATAGAAACGGAAGACCTCATTTAAGAAACAAGTTATTGATTTCAATCCCGCAGTATTATTATTTAATTTCCATGTTTAATTTCAAATGGTGTTTTGAAGGTTTTTATTACCGAATTTACACCTTAAATTGTCCGGAAAACTCAAGGTGACGAAACTCTATTTTGGGTGTTTTTAATTTGTAAAAAAGTGTTTTCTTGAATTACACTCTTTTGAAACTTCTATTTCGCTAAATATTAATTATCCACAAAACTATTTCATATTAATATTAATAATAATCATAAATCAGTGAAAAAATGCGAAATTGTTTTCTCGCCGCTCTCGCGTTATTGTATGAGACAGTTTAACTATACATAGAAATAAAAATTTACAGAATTGTGCTAAAAAATACCAGTTTATAAAATTTAAAGTCTGAGATCTACCCTTATAACACCCTTTTTGAGAAAAAGGAGTAATTCCAGACACATTTTACACCTATATTAACTTAGCGTTTTTTCGTAGATCATGGTCACCTTTAAAATACGAATATAACACCATTATTGTTATTTATGTGAAAATGTTAGGTGATATATAGGTGTATTTAAAAGGTACACCATTTTCACTCCAAAGAAACACTCAATTTTTTTTGTGTGTGGTAAATATAGACTTGAAATGGTGGTAAATATGGACTTGAAATGGTGGTAAATATGGACTTGAAATGGGGGTAAATATGGACTTGAAATGGGGGTAAATATGGACTTGAAATGGGGGTAAATATGGACTTGAAATGGTGGTAAATATGGACTTGAAATGGGGGTAAATATGGACTTGTAATGGTGGTAAATATATCTCGATTAAGTTTAATTTGAAGGTTTATCTCGATTAAGTTCAGTTCAAAGGTTTATCTCGATTAAGTTTGGTTCAAAGGTTTATCTCGATTAAGTTTAGTTCAAAGGTTTATCTCGATTAAGTTTAATTTAAAGGTTTATCTCGATTAAGTTTAATTTAAAGGTTTATCTCGATTAAGTTTAATTTAAAGGTTTATCTCGATTAAGTTTAATTAAAGGTTTATCCGGATTAAGTTTTATTAAAGGTCTATCCTAATTAAGTATAATTTAAGGGTTTATCCTGATTAAGTTTAATTTAAAGGTTTATCTTGATTAAGTGTGAAATAGAAATACGAGGCTTTATCAACAGCTATACAGTTTAAATATGAATTAAGTAGTCCATTTAAAATTTATTCGAGTTTTTATCCAAAATATGTATATTTTATGTTTAAATTCACCCTAATTATATTTCTGTTGAAATTAATGAAGGATTGTGGTTTGGCAGTATTGATTTAGCTTATAAATTGAGCTTCAAAAAATTGTTAACCCTAATTTTAATGTTTAGATGAGTTTTTGATTAGTTCCAACACATTGCGTTCAATTTTCATCATGCCCCGAGCTAAGTTTGCGGTAACGTGAAGATTAACAATTAAATATGTTGTACCGGGGAGCCCGTTACAACGGATCACTACAAAGGTTACAATGTTAATGAATGATGTGATTCCATGGTTTCGCTTAAATACCAGTAATTAAATCAAATGCCTAAACAATTCATAGCAATTCTGACATATAAACAAACGGCAATGAGGACTGCGGAAATAGCGAACGTAACCCTCTGTTTTCCACGTGGTTACATTGGAAAAATCTGCACATGGAATTTATTTGACTAATTACGATTTCTCCATTAGAGAGGTCGTATTTGACTAATTACGATTTCTCCATTAGAGAGGTCGTAAACCGCTTAAGTAAGGGGAGGGCTAAATAGGGACTGCAGTTTTTAAATAACCGGTTAGTAATGCCATCAGGGCCAGAAGCACTTTTGACATCTAGTAATTGGAGAGTTTTATTAACTACAAAAAAGGTGGGCAAGTATTCATCATTATAGGAAATTGAGAAAAGTTACAATTATCTGGTGAGTGACAAAAGTTTGCATTAAAGTTTTTGACTAAGAAGTGGTTTAAACATTGGGTCATATCAAAGTCAGAATCAGATTTATTGCCATTTGGGAGACGGATACCCAGTCGACATGGCAAGGCACGTATTCGCGAACGAACAAAGCGGTAAAAGGCTCTAGGATTATGTTTTATATTTGACGTTTGACGCCATTGCATCCGCGCACGACACTACGAAATGTTTGACCGAACAAGCGAGATCTGAGCCATCTATTGGTTACGGAGCTCATTGTAGTGGGAGATATCACCCGTTCATCCAGAGCCGTTCTTTTTTCCGTAAGGAGCGCTTGGCCAAGCGCGAGACCTAAGGGCGAGTAGTGTTGCCGAGGGGAAAACAATGGGACAGTGAGAGTAATGCACTTGAATAACTGCTCTTTTGAAGTAATGCCAGGATTTTTCATTTGGTAAATGATCGAGGGGGAACCAATTAACGTTATACAATAGTGAATTGAGGGCGAGAAAATCCGCACGGGTATAGTCAAAGTCATGGACAAAGTGACGAGGGGCAACAGTAACACCCATTAGGGGGTAAAGTGAACAAATAATCACATGGTCACTGCCCCCAAGGGGTGGAAGTTCCCGAATCTTAGGTTTTAAGAAGTCGGGATTCATGACTAAGTCAATAATATTGCTACCCGGTACTCGTGTCTGGCTAAAACGAGTTGCGAATCTGACGTGTTGATGAAGGGCCAAGGTTGTTAATAATTGTAGTAGTGAGTCATGGTCGTTCGAGGCTTGTGGTTTAGAAGAGAGACTATCCCAGACAATGAGCGGGAGGTAAAAATCACCCATTATGATTAATTCTGTCCTACAAGAGGCGATAGAACGAATATTGTCGAATAGGACTGAGGTAAGGTCTCGAGAAGTGATAGGAGCCCGGTAAATATAACCAAGGGTGATACAAGTTTTGGACTTGGGCGACTTAATCTCAAGCCACAGTGACTCTTCAAATTGGTCAGGCAGGGGGAGTTCATAGAAGAGCACCGAACTTTTAACATAAACGATAATTCCGCCACCTGGGCGGCCGGGACGATCTTTTCGAATAAATGAGTAATTTGGGAGGTTAAAAACCGCATCATCAAGTTTACCCGAGGCCCAGGTTTTGCAAATACATATACAGTCCGCGTCACGCGCAGACACAAGGGAAAAGAGTTCGTCACGCTTACCGTAAAGTTCCTGAGAGTTTAACGATAAAATTGTTAGACTAGAGTCGCGTAAGGTTGGGGAGGTGGGCGAGACGGCGGAGGGTATACGTAGTTTGACACAATTTTAGTTAGCACCGACGTTGCGGGACAGTATGGATCAGGAACATGGTTAACAGGGTTGAGGGACTGACCCCTTTGGTCCCCGAGAGAAACTGACTGACGGGTGGTAGGCGTTGAGACGAATTGAGAGGTCACAGGGTCGTTCGTAGAGTAACGCACCAGTTTACCCTGACGGATACAGATATCTGTCTGACCTTGGGCCCTGATATCATTGAGTTCGGCCACAAGGGACCGGTGAACCTCACGTCGCTCGGTATAACGATCATGAGACGCGGGGAATTCAAACTTATCATACCGACGCCATTCACGAATGGTTTGCATTACACTCCGGTTTGCTAAAGAACATTTCCTACAAGATATTATTGGCAAATAATATCTCTGGAATCGTTGCGATCAGGTACTTGGTAAAGTAAGGCGTTGAATTTGCGAGAGTGAGAAGAGGGTGTCTCATGATGGCCAACAAGATTACGGTGCGGTTGTAAAGGGCAATTTGGCCAAGGGGTAGCGTTTGGCGGATGAGAAACTGTGGCTGGAACTTCAGGAAGTTGAAGTTGTGACTTAGTGCTTCCTGAGGGAGGATTGTTCGCAGTAGTGGTACTGTCGTTTAAAACGTCCTTGTGGTTACGACCCTTGGACAGAGTCTTTTCCTTGTCGTGGTGTAGGGGCTCAACCATCAAGTCCCTCGTTTGCAGTCTCTGGAATGTTTAGCATCCCCATACTGTATTTCATACTTGGTGGTTGCGAATTAAGACTCACCCGTCTCGCCCCTAAGTACTACTGTACGCGGGGGCCACGTGTACATTAGGGAGGTCGTATGGCACTGCTGTGCTCTCTGGGTGTCTTTCCCACCCTCTAGAGCCTTCTGCTGCCTTAACCTCTCGCTCAGTCTTGAACGCGGGGGCGTTTATCCTATATGATATCACCCCTTGTTCATAATTCCCACTGAGCGTATAGTCAAGTTAAGATTGGAAAGGCAGCGCCATAATGGTAATTTCACATTGCATTTCCTTGTGAGAGGCTTCAACAGAAAGAGTACAAGTTATACAGGCGTTTACAGACTTTTTAGATCTCGGTTTGCAAATCTTGCGATTGGGCAGCTATTTTGTAATGTGTTGAGCTTAGGGCGTTATGCTTCTCTAGTCAATTCCGACTCGCATTAGCAGTGCGTGTCGCTCTAATACCCCTCCGACCAATGTTGCATGCAAGAGCTTTCCTAGTTTTTCATAGGCTGCAAACTCGAGATGGAACTGTTTATACGTAACACATCTGTGTCAGAACTAACAGCGTTCCCTCGCCATAAAGGGATTCTGAAATACCCCAGACGAGAGAAAACGGTTTATCTTTTCAACTCATAAACAACGCTCGTGAAAGGGCTGATACAGATATCGGCTTTTTACCTCTCCGAGTGACGTATGTCACGGAGAGGTTCTAATTTCGACGTGTCTGTGTGTGTGTGTGTGTGTGTGTGTGTGGGTGGGTGTGTGTGTGTGTGTGTGTGTGTCTGTCTGTGTGTCTGTCTGTCCGTTGTTACACCCACGTGACCGCGTTCGCAGTTTGCGTATCGGAGCAAACGTGTTCCCAATTTCCGGACCGCATTGACAGTTCACAGAAATTTGGAAAATTGTATTTCTCTCCTTTGGCTAGTCTATACTTGAGTTCTCACACCACCATGTTTGGTCTTCGTCCATCCCATATGAACACCGGTCTGGTACTTTTCTGGCTTCCACCACCACCATCTTCTATTCTTTGTCAATCCCACATTGACACCAGTCTGCACTTACACTGGCTTCTAACACCACCATCCACAAAGTCTATTCCACATAGACACCAATCTATATCATTGGCTTCTACTCCATTATCATCGTTTGGTTTTAGGATATACGCGGCGATCAGCTAGGGTTACGAGAAACGTCTAGCCTCCCTAAGGTGGGATCTCCACCAAAGGTTTTCGCAATTGCGCTTTTTCCTTACTATTATAATGGAATCGAATCGTATATATACCCCAAATTTGAAAAAAGCGGGCAAGAGGGGTACCCTTCACTTTAAACGTCAATATTAGCAAAGTTTGAGATGATAATAGGTATAACTTTATTTTAAACGATTTAACTATTATTAATGTTAATTATTGAAGATTAAAATAATTAAAAATAATTATATTTATTTAAATATTAAAGATAAATCTCTCGTGCAAAGAGAGAGATTATCATTGCCTCCTATATCTACCAAGGCCCGTGCATGCGATATATTTCCTTCATTGCCTCCTATATCTATCAAGGCCTGTGCATTGTGATATATTTCATTCATTGCCTCCTATATCTATTAAGGCCCGTGCATTGCGATATATTTTTCAAAACAACAACAAAAATGGGAAGCTCCTCTCAGAAACATAATAATTTCTTTTCTCTGTATATGAAATGAAAATATGGATAATATTGCTCTCCTTCTTTAATGGTATGAATCCTTGCCTGTCTATTAATATTTTACGTAAGAGAAATACGTATTTAGCGAAGCCTAGAGAGGATAAACATAAGCGAGATTGTTTCGGAAAAAAATACTGCTTCCACTAATGGGTTTATTGTTATTGTTACTGTTGTATAGAGTAATCATGATAAAAGCTTAAAACATTTCGAGAGGACAGACCTTTTTTATCCTCTTGTTTTATTCTTAATAAGAATATAAAACATTTATTTTGTATCAAAAAATATTTTTTGGTGCTGAGATTGCTTTAGAAAAATCCAAACGGTTAGGCATTGGTAAAAAAGACATGTGTAAGCTATTTGCAGAGATGATAATTGTTTTACATGTTTTAAATAAAACTGAAGCTTCCATTATTGTGTTTATGCTCCTTGTTTGTTTCTCTGAAAACCATCTAGGTGTAGATAACAGTTAGACCAAAAATTTCAAAAAAACCTAGTTGAAAATAGACCTTTTAAATTTGCGGGAGCCATTCTTGAGAATTTTTCTTTGCTTGTAGGTTGTCAATTTATCTACCAGTAAATATTTGTGTTTGGAAAATGGATATTAAGTCAAATTAAGTGGTTGTAAAGAGCCAGCAGGTTTTTGCCGCTTCTTTTTGTGAGTATTCGATTTTTGTATGTAAAATGGAGGAAGATAATGTTGAGAGTAAAGATGAAATGCGGAAGCGCAAAGCGCGGGAAAGGATGAGGGCAAAAAGGTCGACGTTTTCATTGGATACTTAAGTTTATATAATCTTCTCGACGCGGAGAGGTAATATTTTGGTTTTCCCGACTTGTGATATAAATTAGTTTGTTCATACAATGATCATGTAAGCAGAGTGGCGCATTGGAAGCGTGCTGGGCCCGTAACCCAGAGGTCCGTGGATCAAAACCACGCTCTGCTAAATTAATGCAAAATAGCACTTGCTATTTTGATATAAGTTAGTTTGTTCATACAATGATCATGTAAGCAGAGTGGCGCTGTGGAAGCGTGCTGGGCCCATAACCCAGAGGTCCGTGGATCGAAACCATGCTCTGCTATGTTAATGCAAAATAGCATTTGCTATTTTTCTTTCAGGTAGTTTTTCATATAATAGTGATGTAAGCAGAGTGGCGCAGTGGAAGCGTGGTGGGCCCATAACCCAGAGGTCCGTGGATCGAAACCACGCTGTGCTAAATTAATGCAAAATAGCACTTGCTATTTTGATATAAGTTAGTTTGTTAATACAATGATCATGTAAGCAGAGTGGCGCAGTGGAAGCGTGGTGGGCCCATAACCCAGAGGTCCGTGGATCGAAACCACGCTCTGGTATGTTATTGCAAAATAGCACTTGCTATTTTGATATAAGTTAGTTTGTTAATACAATGATCATGTAAGCAGAGTGGCGCAGTGGAAGCGTGCTGGGCCCATAACCCAGAGGTCCGTGGATCGAGACCACGCTCTGGTATGTTATTGCAAAGTAGCATTTGCTATTTTTCTTTCAGGTAGTTTTTCATATAATGGTGTAGTAAGCAGAGTGGCGCAGTGGAAGCGTGCTGGGACCAAAACCCAGAGGTTCGTGGATCGAAACCACTCTTTGCTATGTTACTGCAAAGTAGCATTTGCTATTTTGGTATCAGGTAGTTTTTCATATAATGGTGATGTAAGCAGAGCGGCGCAGTGGAAGCGTGCTGGGCCCATAACCCAGAGGTCCGTGGATCGAAACCACGCTCTGCTAAAGTAATGCAAAATAGCACTTGCTATTTTGATATAACTTAGTTTGTTCATACAATGATCATGTAAGCAGAGTGGCGCAGTGGAAGCGTGCTGGGCCCATAACCCAGAGGTCCGTGGATCGAAACCTCGCTCTGCTATGTTAATGCAAAATAGCATTTGCTATTTTTCTTTCAGGTAGTTTTTCATATAATGGTGATGTAAGCAGAGTGGCGCAGTGGAAGCGTGGTGGGCTCATAACTCAGAGGTCCGTGGATCGAAACCACGCTCTGCTAAAGTAATGCAAAATAGCACTTGCTATTTTGATATAAGTTAGTTTGTTCATACAATGATCATGTAAGCAGAGTGGCGCAGTGGAAGCGTGCTGGGCCCATAACCCAGAGCTCCGTGGATCGAAACCACGCTCTGCTATGTTAATGCAAAATAGCATTTGCTATTTTTCTTTCAGGTAGTTTTTCATATAATGGTGTAGTAAGCAGAGTGGCGCAGTGGAAGCGTGCTGGGACCAAAACCCAGAGGTTCGTGGATCGAAACCACTCTTTGCTATGTTAATGCAAAGTAGCATTTGCTATTTTGGTATCAGGTAGTTTTTCATGTAATGGTGATGTAAGCAGAGTGGCGCAGTGGAAGCGTGCTGGGCCCGTAACCCAGAGGTCCGTGGATCGAAACCACGCTCTGCTATGTTAATGCAAAGTAGCATTTGCTATTTTTCTTTCAGGTAGTTTTTCATATAATGGTGATGTAAGCAGAGTGGCGCAGTGGAAGCGTGGTGGGCCCATAACCCAGAGGTCCGTGGATCGAAACCACGCTCTGCTAAATTAATGCAAAATAGCACTTGCTATTTTGATATAAGTTAGTTTGTTCATACAATGATCCTGGAAGCAGAGTGGCGCAGTGGAAGCGTGCTGGGCCCGTAACCCAGAGGTCCGTGGATCGAAACCACGCTCTGCTATGTTAATGCAAAGTAGCATTTGCTATTTTGCTTTCAGTTAGTTTTTCATATAATGGTGATGTAAGCAGAGTGGCGCAGTAGAAGCGTGCTGGGACCAAAACCCAGAGGTTCGTGGATCGAAACCACGCTCTGCTATGTTAATGCAAAATAGCATTTGCTATTTTTCTTTCTGGTAGTTTTTCATATAATGGTGATGTAAGCAGAGTGGCGCAGTGGAAGCGTGCTGGGCCCATAACCCAGAGGTCCGTGGATCGAAACCACGCTCTGCTAAAGTAATGCAAAATAGCACTTGCTATTTTGATATAAGTTAGTTTGTTCATACAATGATCATGTAAGCAGAGTGGCGCAGTGGAAGCGTGCTGGGCCCATAACCCAGAGGTCCGTGGATCGAAACCACGCTCTGCTATGTTATTGCAAAGTAGCATTTGCTATTTTGCTTTCAGTTAGTTTTTCATATAATGGTGATGTAAGCAGAGTGGCGCAGTGGAAGCGTGCTGGGACCAAAACCCAGAGGTTCGTGGATCGAAACCACTCTTTGCTATGTTAATGCAAAGTAGCATTTGCTATTTTGGTATCAGGTAGTTTTTCATATAATGGTGATGTAAGCAGAGTGGCGCAGTGGAAGCGTGCTGGGCCCATAACCCAGAGGTCCGTGGATCGAAACCACGCTCTGCTAAAGTAATGCAAAATAGCACTTGCTATTTTGATATAAGTTAGTTTGTTCATACAATGATCATGTAAGCAGAGTGGCGCAGTGGAAGCGTGCTGGGCCCATAACCCAGAGGTCCGTGGATCGAAACCACGCTCTGCTATGTTAATGCAAAATAGCATTTGCTATTTTTTTCTTTAGTTTTTCATATAATGGTGATGTAAGCAGAGTGGCGCAGTGGAAGCGTGCTGGGCCCATAACCCAGAGGTCCGTGGATCGAAACCACGCTCTGCTAAAGTAATGCAAAATAGCACTTGCTATTTTGATATAAGTTAGTTTGTTCATACAATGATCATGTAAGCAGAGTGGCGCAGTGGAAGCGTGCTGGGCCCATAACCCAGAGGTCCGTGGATCGAAACCACGCTCTGCTATGTTAATGCAAAGTAGCATTTGCTATTTTGCTTTCAGTTAGTTTTTCATACATGATCATGTAAGCAGAGTGGCGCAGTGGAAGCGTGCTGGGCCCATAACCCAGAGGTCCGTGGATCGAAACCACGCTCTGCTATGTTAATGCAAAATAGCATTTGCTATTTTGGTATCAGGTAGTTTTTCATATAATGGTGATGTAAGCAGAGTGGCGCAGTGGAAGCGTGCTGGGCCCATAACCCAGAGGTCCGTGGATCGAAACCACGCTCTGCTAAAGTAATGCAAAATAGCACTTGCTATTTTGATATAAGTTAGTTTGTTCATACAATGATCATGTAAGCAGAGTGGCGCAGTGGAAGCGTGCTGGGCCCATAACCCAGAGGTCCGTGGATCGAAACCACGCTCTGCTAAATTAATGCAAAATAGCACTTGCTATTTTGATATAAGTTAGTTTGTTCATACAATGATCATGTAAGCAGAGTGGCGCAGTGGAAGCGTGCTGGGCCCATAACCCAGAGGTCCGTGGATCGAAACCACGCTCTGCTATGTTAATGCAAAGTAGCATTTGCTATTTTGCTTTCAGTTAGTTTTTCATATAATGGTGATGTAAGCAGAGTGGCGCAGTGGAAGCGTGCTGGGACCAAAACCCAGAGGTCCGTGGATCGAAACCACTCTCTGCTATGTTAATGCAAAGTAGCATTTGCTATTTTGGTATCAGTTAGTTTTTCATATAATGGTGATGTAAGCAGAGTGGCGCAGTGGAAGCGTGCTGGGCCCATAACCCAGAGGTCCGTGGATCGAAACCACGCTCTGCTAAATTAATGCAAAATAGCACTTGCTATTTTGATATAAGTTAGTTTGTTCATACAATGATCATGTAAGCAGAGTGGCGCAGTGGAAGCGTGCTGGGCCCATAACCCAGAGGTCCGTGGATCGAAACCACGCTCTGCTATGTTAATGCAAAGTAGCATTTGCTATTTTGGTATCAGTTAGTTTTTCATATAATGGTGATGTAAGCAGAGTGGCGCAGTGGAAGCGTGCTGGGCCCAAAACCCAGAGGTCCGTGGATCGAAACCACGCTCTGCTATGTTAATGCAAAATAGCACTTGCTATTTTGATATAAGTTAGTTTGTTCATACAATGATGATGTAAGCAGAGTGGCGCAGTGGAAGCGTGCTGGGCCCATAACCCAGAGGTCCGTGGATCGAAACCACGCTCTGCTAAAGTAATGCAAAATAGCACTTGCTATTTTGATATAAGTTAGTTTGTTCATACAATGATCATGTAAGCAGAGTGGCGCAGTGGAAGCGTGCTGGGCCCATAACCCAGAGGTCCGTGGATCGAAACCACGCTCTGCTATGTTAATGCAAATAGCATTTGCTATTTTTCTTTCAGGTAGTTTTTCATATAATGGTGATGTAAGCAGAGTGGCGCAGTGGAAGCGTGCTGGGCCCATAACCCAGAGGTCCGTGGATCGAAACCACGCTCTGCTAAGTAATGCAAAATAGCACTTGCTATTTTGATATAAGTTAGTTTGTTCATACAATGATCATGTAAGCAGAGTGGCGCAGTGGAAGCGTGCTGGGCCCATAACCCAGAGGTCCGTGGATCGAAACCACGCTCTGCTATGTTAATGCAAAATAGCATTTGCTATTTTTCTTTCAGTTAGTTTTTCATATAATGGTGATGTAAGCAGAGTGGCGCAGTGGAAGCGTGCTGGGACCAAAACCCAGAGGTTCGTGGATCGAAACCACTCTTTGCTATGTTAATGCAAAGTAGCATTTGCTATTTTGGTATCAGGTAGTTTTTCATATAATGGTGATGTAAGCAGAGTGGCGCAGTGGAAGCGTGCTGGGCCCATAACCCAGAGGTCCGTGGATCGAAACCACGCTCTGCTAAATTAATGCAAAATAGCACTTGCTATTTTGATATAAGTTAGTTTGTTCATACAATGATCATGTAAGCAGAGTGGCGCAGTGGAAGCGTGCTGGGCCCATAACCCAGAGGTCCGTGGATCGAAACCACGCTCTGCTATGTTAATGCAAAGTAGCATTTGCTATTTTCTTTCAGTTAGTTTTTCATATAATGGTGATGTAAGCAGAGTGGCGCAGTGGAAGCGTGCTGGGCCCATAACCCAGAGGTCCGTGGATCGAAACCACGCTCTGCTAAATTAATGCAAAATAGCACTTGCTATTTTGATATAAGTTAGTTTGTTCATACAATGATCATGTAAGCAGAGTGGCGCAGTGGAAGCGTGCTGGGCCCATAACCCAGAGGTCCGTGGATCGAAAAGACGCTCTGCTATGTTAATGCAAAGTAGCATTTGCTATTTTGCTTTCAGTTAGTTTTTTATATAATGGTGATGTAAGCAGAGTGGCGCAGTGGAAGCGTGCTGGGCCCAAACCCAGAGGTCCGTGGATCGAAACCACGCTCTGCTATGTTAATGCAAAATAGCATTTGCTATTTTTCTTTCAGGTAGTTTTTCATATAATGGTGATGTAAGCAGAGTGGCGCAGTGGAAGCGTGCTGGGCCCATAACCCAGAGGTCCGTGGATCGAAACCACGCTCTGCTAAATTAATGCAAAATAGCACTTGCTATTTTGATATAAGTTAGTTTGTTCATACAATGATCATGTAAGCAGAGTGGCGCAGTGGAAGCGTGCTGGGCCCATAACCCAGAGGTCCGTGGATCGAAACCACGCTCTGCTATGTTAATTGCAAAGTAGCATTTGCTATTTTGCTTTCAGTTAGTTTTTCATATAATGGTGATGTAAGCAGAGTGGCGCAGTAGAAGCGTGCTGGGCCAAACCCAGAGGTCCGTGGATCGAAACCACGCTCTGCTATGTTAATGCAAAGTAGCATTTGCTATTTTGGTATCAGGTAGTTTTTCATATAATGGTGATGTAAGCAGAGTGGCGCAGTGGAAGCGTGCTGGGCCCATAACCCAGAGGTCCGTGGATCGAAACCACGCTCTGCTAAAGTAATGCAAAATAGCACTTGCTATTTTGATATAAGTTAGTTTGTTCATACAATGATCATGTAAGCAGAGTGGCGCAGTGGAAGCGTGCTGGGCCCATAACCCAGAGGTCCGTGGATCGAAACCACGCTCTGCTATGTTAATGCAAAATAGCATTTGCTATTTTTCTTTCAGGTAGTTTTTCATATAATGGTGATGTAAGCAGAGTGGCGCAGTGGAAGCGTGGTGGGCCCATAACCCAGAGGTCCGTGGATCGAAACCACGCTCTGCTAAAGTAATGCAAAATAGCACTTGCTATTTTGATATAAGTTAGTTTGTTCATACAATGATCATGTAAGCAGAGTAGCGCAGTGGAAGCGTGCTGGGCCCATAACCCAGAGGTCCGTGGATCGAAACCACGCTCTGGTATGTTATTGCAAAGTAGCATTTGCTATTTTGCTTTCAGTTAGTTTTTCATACATGATCATGTAAGCAGAGTGGCGCAGTGGAAGCGTGCTGGGCCCATAACCCAGAGGTCCGTGGATCGAAACCTCGCTCTGCTATGTTAATGCAAAATAGCATTTGCTATTTTTCTTTCAGGTAGTTTTTCATATAATGGTGATGTAAGCAGAGTGGCGCAGTGGAAGCGTGGTGGGCCCATAACTCAGAGGTCCGTGGATCGAAACCACGCTCTGCTAAAGTAATGCAAAATAGCACTTGCTATTTTGATATAAGTTAGTTTGTA
>JAEQBA010000458.1:0-36960 GCA_019434445.1 Phalangium opilio | reverse complement strand
AAACAAGCACACTTTCGAGACATGTTTCTGAACAAATTAGTGCTTAACCCGCTAATAGTACGACGACGGAGAATTGATGTAAAACTGTAGTTGAAATATATTCATGTGCGACCTGCGGCACTGAATGGTCTCTAACCATTGTTTGAAACTAGAGAGAGAAATATTGAGAGCATTAATCATGTCCTGAGCTATGAGAATGAACAGTATGACTGTTGACTGAAGTACACTAGACATTACATCATTTTGCATAACACGAGTAAAATCTAACTGTCCCTACTTAATTTTCCGCCATTGTTTTAAAACGTATCCACCGAAGCATGCGGGCACAAATGAGGGAACCTTTTAAAACTCAATGTCGTACACGTACTCTCTCAAAAGTAATAATGTAATGATAAAATGTTTGGGGGGGGAATGAATGTGCCCAAAACCCGAGATAAGTAAATTTTTGAAATTGATTACCTGTAAAATAAGTATTTCAACGGGAAAACGGTAATGGAACGTGGTTTTTTCTTAAGCATGCCTTTAAGTATCAATTAAAAGAAAAATTATATCTGATCCTCAGACAAGTGATGACCTCAGTCTTATCGAACTTTTTAGGGGACTTGATTCTAATCAAGAAATTTGTGAATTAATTAGCAAAGTTTGAGATGATAATAGGTATAACTTTATTTTAAACGATTTAACTATTATTAATGTTATTATTGAAGATTAAAATAATTAAAAATAACTATATTTATTTAAATATAAAGATAAACCTCTCGTGCAAGAGAGAGAGATTATCATCGCCTCCTATATCTACCAAGGCCCGTGCATGCGATTATTTTTCATAACAACAACAAAAATGGGAAGCTCTGTCAGAAACATAATAATTTCTTTTCTCTGTATATGAAGTGAAAATATGGATATATTGCGCTCCTTCTTTAATGCTATGAATCCTTGCCTGTCTATTAATATTTTACGTAGGAGTAATACGTTTTTAGCGAAGTCTAGAGAGGATAAACATAAGCGAGATTGTTTCGGAAAAAAAAAAACTGCTTCCACTAATGGGTTTATACTCCTTGTTACTGTTGTATAGAGTAATCATGATAAAGCTTAAAAAATTACGAGAGAACAGACCTTTTTTATCGTCTTGTTTTATTCTTAATAAGAATATAAAACATTTATTTTGTATCAAAAATTTTTTTGGTGCTAAGATTGCTTTAGAAAATCCAAACGGTTAGACATTGGAAAAAAGACATGTGTAAGCTATTTGCAGAGATGATAATTGTTTTACATGTTTTAAATTAGACTAAAGCTTCCACTATTGTGTTTATGCTCCTGTTTGTTTGACTGAAAACCATCTAGGTGTAGATAACAGTCAGACCAAAATTTAAAAAAAATATATTTTTAAATCTTATCGGATACGCCGACCTAGTTGAAAATAGACCTTTCAAATTGCAGGAGTCATTCTTGAGAATTTTTCTTTGCTTGTAGGTTGTCAATTTATCTACCAGTAAATATTGTGTTTGAAAATTGGATATTAAGTCAAATTAAGTGGTTGTAAAGAGCCAGCAGGTTTTTGCCGCTTCATTTTGTGAGTATTTGATTTTTGTATGTAAAATGGAGAAGATAATGTTGAGAGTAAAGATGAAATGCGGAAGCGCAAAGCGCGGGAAAGGATGAGGCAAAAAGATCAGACCCTGAGTTTAAGAAGAGAGAAAATGAAAGGAGAAGAGTTTTAGCAGCTCAGAAAAAAGCTAAGGTTGAATGTACAGGTTCTAGTACGTCTAGTCCTATTACTAGTTTGCCCATTACTTCTATTGCGCCGTCAGTTGGCCACGATGGTAGTAAGGTTGAGGTACGGTTTCTAGTATTTCTAGTCCTAATTTGTTTGTTGGTTCTATTGCGCCGCCAGTTGGCCACAGTAGAATGAAGGATAATGTATTAGACGGAAGTACAAGTGAAGTTGCTGAAAACGTAGCGTTAATTACTGCCGACGAAGCGATGAATTTAGTTAGTAATATTTCAGATAGTTCTGTAATGGTAGCGAACGATGAACAAGTACCTTCTACGTCTCATGGTAATGTTTATCCGTTAGAGAGAATGAGAATTTTGAGACAGAATGAAGAGTATAGAATGAAGGAGGCGCGATCAATGGCGAAAAAGCGGGAGAATGAGGCTTATCGTGAAAGGAAAATCAGGTTGGCATACTTACCAAGAGAGTTAAAAGGTTTGATGAGTGGTATAGAGCAGCGAACGAGTAAAGGACCAGTGAGTAAGGCTAGTAAACGCCAAGATGCAGAGTACGTTGAAGCTGAACGTGTTAGAAATCAGTTGAGTAAGGCTAGTAAACGCCAAGATGCAGAGTACGTTGAAGCTGAACGTGTTAGAAATCAGTTGAGTAAGGCTAGTAACGCCAAGATGCAGAGTACGTTGAAGCTGAACGTGTTAGAAATCAGTTGGGTATGGCTAGTAAACGCCAAGATGCAGAGTACGTTGAAGCTGAACGTTTAGAAATCAGTTGAGTAAGGCTAGTAAACGCCAAGATGCAGAGTACGTTGAAGCTGAACGTGTTAGAATCAGTTGAGTAAGGCTAGTAAACGCCAAGATGCAAAGTACGTTGAAGCTGAACGTGTTAGAAATCAGTTGAGCAGGCTAGTAAACGCCAAGATGCAGAGTACGTTGAAGCTGAACGTGTTAGAAATCAGTTGGTATGGCTAGTAAACGCCAAGATGCAGAGTACGTTGAAGCTGAACGTGTTAGAAATCAGTTGGGTATGGCTAGTAAACGCCAAGATGCAGAGTACGTTGAAGCTGAACGTGTTAGAAATCAGTTGGGTAGGCTAGTAAACGCCAAGATGCAGAGTACGTTGAAGCTGAACGTGTTAGAAATCAGTTGGGTATGGCTAGTAAACGCCAAGATGCAGGTACGTTGAAGCTGAACGTGTTAGAAATCAGTTGGTATGGCTAGTAAACGCCAAGATGCAGAGTACGTTGAAGCTGAACGTGTTAGAAATCAGTTGGGTATGGCTAGTAAACGCCAAGATGCAGAGTACGTTGAAGCTGAACGTGTTAGAAATCAGTTGAGTATGGCTGCCAGTCGTGCAAATGTGGAGTTTAGGAACCCTGAACGTTCTAGGAATAGATTGTCTGTGGCAGAAGAAGAACAGATCCTGTGTTTATAGAGCAGACGTATTTTGAAAGCATAAAAGAAGGTCCAACGTGGCCATGTGAAGGGTGTTCAAATCTTTTTTTTAAAGCATCGGGTAGCTTAGTTCAGTCTAGAGTGTTTTTGGCAGTTCCTGGGATTCACGGTCGTGAATTGGGTGACAAAGTATTTTTATGTAGTGCTTGTAATAAAGCTGTCAAGAAGAACGAAATCCCCAAGTTTTCCAGAGAAAATGGATTTGAATTTCCTGAAGTTCCGTCAGAACTAGCTAATTTGTCTAATTTGGAGGAAAGGATGATTTCACCACGAATACCTTTTATGCAAATAAGAAGGTTGGGTTGTGATCAACAAAGGGGGATTAAGGGAAACGTGGTCAACGTTCCTATAAATGTCGAGTCTACAGTGTCAGTGTTACCACGGTTACCTCGTGAAACAGATACTGTTCAAATTGAGTTTATGAGGAGAATGCAATATAACACACCATATTTGTATGAAACTGTTAGGCCTAAAAAATGCACGAAGCTCTTAAGGTTTTGGTGAAAACACCGTTGTATATTAAGCATGGAATATCTGTAAGAGTCGATATATTGGATCCAATTCCAGAAGAACTTGAATTTATTGTTGACGAAAATGACCGTCAGTTAAATCAAGATGATATATTAAGGGAAAACCCAGTTGGGTCAGTGAATTTAGCGAACGAAAATGATAGCGATGATATGTGGAATGAAGTCAATGAAGCTAACGAAGTTAATTTATTACCAGTTGGGAATCAAGACACGTTGTTAGTGTCATTGTCCGATTTCCTTCCGACTAACACCATGCATGTTAAGTTTGCTCCTGGTGAAGGTCAAACGCCAATGTCTTTGCTCTATGACGAGGACGCTGAGGAATTGTCATTCCCCAGTATTTATGTCGGTCAGAAGAGAAACCTTAAGGTTAAAGGTAGGTTTGGGGATATTGCCAAGTGGGAGCTTCGTAATGTTGATCGACGTTGTGCCAAGAATGTCTCAAAATTGTTTTACGCTTTTGTTAAGTTGGAAACAATGAAAGTTAGTGAATCTATACAAGTGTGTATGAGAAAAACCAAGAGAAAAGATGGCTCTAATTACACTGCTGGGTTTTTATCGTCTGCTGGTGCACTCGATTCAATTGTTAAGCAGGATGATGGTTTTAGAGTATTAGAAAATTTGCAGTCCTCGCCTTCATATTGGCAGCATAGGCAGAAAGAGTTAATGGCTATGATTAGGCAGCTTGGTACGGCTACCTTTTTTATAACGTTTTCAGCTGCGGAAGGCAAATGGCCTGAGCTTTTGAACATACTGAGAGTGACCTCAGGTCAAGAACGCTTAGCGGATAATGAAATTAGGAATTTAAGTTTTTCGGAAAAGGCCAAGTTGATTCAGAATGATCCTGTTACTTGTGCTAGATATTTTGACCACCGTTTTCGGGCTCTGCTTAAAGCTTTGCAAAAACTAGGTCCCTTGGTGTTATTGAAGATTATTACTTTAGAGTTGAAATACAGCAAAGGGGGTCTCCCCATCAACATGGGTTGATATGGATTAAAGATGCGCCTAAGCTCAAAGATGATTTGTCGAATGTTAAAGAGGTAGAGGACTTTATTGATAAAGTTATTTCTTGCGCTGGTAAATTGAACGATGATAATGGGGATTTGTTAACGTCTTTGCAAATGCACAAGCACACGACAACGTGTAAGAAAAAGGTAAATAACAGTTCAGTTTGTCGTTTTGGAATTCCATTTCCTCCCATGCCTAGAACTATTGTTTATGATCCGAGTTTAAGAGAACCCGGTACTCTTGACGAAGAACTGAAATGTAAGAGGAATTCCAAAAAATTGAATGAACTTTTGCAATCGAAAGAAAAGGAATTTTGGGTAGATAGTTTCGAGGAGTTGTTGGCAAAGTTGCGAATGAGTGAAGAGGAATATATTAAGGCAGTTACGTATGACATAAAAAAGAAAGTTGTTTTATTGAAAAGACACCCTAAGATACTAGGGTTAATCCGTACAACCCGTGCACTTTGCGCCTTTGGCAAGCGAATATGGACATTCAGTTTGTACTTGATCCTTACGCTCTGGTTATGTATATTGTGTCTTATATAGGAAAATCTCAGCGTGGCATGTCAATGCTTTTGCGTGAAGCTGCTAAACGAGCACAGTCAGATAAATGTACGGTAAAGCAAAAGTTGAAAGTGATAGCAAATCAGTTTTTGAATGCGCACGAGGTAAGCGCGCAAGAAGCGGCATATAGTGTTTTACAAATTCCAGTCTCTAGATGTAGTCGAGCCTGTATATACGTTAATACAAATTTGCCCGAAAATCGAGTCCATATTCTCAAAAGCAAAAGTGAGCTTGAACAGTTGTCAGAAGATAGTATGGACGTTTTCGCTTCTGGAATGTTGGACCATTATGTTCAAAGGCCAGATGATTTAGAGGCAGTAACGTTAGCTCAATTTGCGACGTGGTACGAGTTTTCCAAAAGTCGTAGAGTTGCGAAAACCCAAAGTCATATTGATGACAGTGAAAACCTTGAAGTTGAATGTGGTAAATGGTTGAAACTGAAAAATGATTCAGGTTTTATTAGAAAACGTGGTCATTCTAAAATTATGCGGTATCGGAGATTCAATTTAGTGAAAGAACCCGAACAGTATTATCGTGAGCAAATAATGTTGTTCTCGCCTTGGCGCGATGAGAGTAGGGACATTTTGACAAAGGATCTGAAATCAGAGTATGAACTTAAACTTGAGATTATAAAGGAATGTAGAAAAGAATTTAATAACGAAATTGACGAAGCGGCCATTGAACAGGCTGTCCGAGATTTCGAAAGTGAAGCTATTGAAGCTGATCTTACTAATATTCAGCCTGAATTGGAACATCGAAATGAAATAGATAGATCTTTAATTGTCGAAGATTCTGAATTTCTAATTAATACGGTTCAGGAGTCTATAGGAAATATTACCCGTGATATTCTTGATGGTAATGCGGAAAGAACTATTGCTCCGTCAGTGACGTTAGTCAATGATTCTGAGTACAATGTACTTGTTAGAATGCTGAATGTGAAACAGAAAGAAATATTTTATGAAGTTCTGCATCATTTAAAATGCAAGGAAACGCCTTTACGGCTATTTGTTACCGGTGGCGCTGGTGTTGGAAAAAGCGTTTTGATAAGTGCCATATTTGAAGCTGTTACTAGATTTTACAATAAGCAGCCAGGGTCTAATCCCTCGGAAGTTAAAGTTTTGCGATGCGCACCTACGGGCAAGGCTGCCTTTAATATAGGTGGCGCTACTTTGCATAGTACCTTTTGTCTACCGGTTAGTCAATTTGCCGGGAATATTTCCAGGCTAGAAAGTGAAACTCTTCACAATTGTAGATTGATGTATGGTCAAGTGAAATTGGTAATTATTGACGAAATATCAATGGTTGGAGCCAAGGTTTTTAACCGAGTTAACGCGAGATTGCAAGAGATAATGGGTTGTCCAGATTATTTCGGTGGTGTATCTGTACTGTTAGTTGGAGATTTTAACCAACTTAGACCAGTGCGCGATCATTTCGCTTTTCAAGGTCAAAGTGATACTGACAATCCCTATGCGGCGTTAATTGGTAACCCAATATGGGAAGAATTCCAGTTTGCAGAGCTTGAAGAAATTATGAGGCAAAAAGATGACAAAAGATTTGCGGAAGCTTTGAACAGAATGGCTGTGGGAAGTATGAATCAGGATGATATTGACTTTTTTGTAAGTTTAGAAGTGAATAGAGAGCGTGTACCGCCAAAAGAAGCGATACATCTTTTCCCTACTAACGTTGAAGTGAACCAATTTAACGAAGAGATGCTTTTAAACATGAATACGGAAAAGTCTATTTCCGTTTCAGTAGATGTTGTAAATGGTGATCTTACTAGCGAAGTTAGAAATAACATTCTTTCTCAAGTTCAAACGTTGGCAACGTCTGATACGTATGGTCTGCCTAAAGAATTAACGCTCGCTTGTGGCGCCAGATACATGATGACTAACAATGTTGATACGTCTGACGGACTTACAAATGGGGCAACAGGTTGGTTAAGAAAAATAGAGTACGGCAAAAATAGACTGGGTGAGCAAATTCCGTTTAGGGTATGGATTGAGTTTGCTGATGCTAATGTTGGAAAGTTGTTGAGACAAAAGAGTCATGGGTTATACGAGCAGAATAACTTTAACAGGATTTGGACTCCTGTCGAGAAAGTTACTAAGGCATTCAGTAGAAAATGGAGGCAAAATAATGTTTCGGTCTCTAGGAAACAGTTTCCTTTGGTCATTTCTGAGGCTATTACGATACACAAGAGTCAAGGTGATACGTATTCGTCTGTAGTAGTGCATTGTAATCAAAGAAAGAAATTAGAGAGAGCTCATTTATACGTTGCTTGTAGTAGAGCGAGAAACGCCTCTGGTTTGTATATTGAGGGTAAATTTCAAGTTCCAAATGCGCCTAAAAACAAACAAGTTGAATTGGAACTTAAAAGATTACGAGATACGAAGAGTATTGCGTTACCGTTCTTGAACGAACCGGTTTATATTTATGTTCACAATGTGCAGTCCTTAAACGCACATTTGGAAGATATTTTAGCAGACACCGTTATAAGAAATGCCCAGTTATTATGCTTTGTTGAAACGTGGAAGAAAGAAAATGATGAGTTTCAAGTGCCATCCTTTAGGGAAGTGGGTGGTATTTATCTGCCAAGAACGGCACGTAGAATTGCATTTGGTTCTTCTATTTATTTAAAAGATACACCAGAAAATGTAGTTAACGATTTGGATAATAGGGTTTTACGAACCGATAGACCTTTCAGAAATTCGCTTGTGGAACGTTGCTGGTTGGATGTTTCCATTGAAAATGAACCGATGACTGTTGTTTTGTTGTACAAATCGCCTGGAGCGAGTTTGAGATCAGTTTTTGAGGATTTTAATCCATTATTCGATATTAGATATGATGCCTCTATTCCGACAGTTTGTGTGGGAGATTTTAACATAAATTTTTTAAAAAGCAAAACCGCGTTGAAAATGTTCTTTGATTCGTTTGATATGATTCTTATGCCTGGTCTTGAAGAGAAAGTATCAACTGACTATCATTGCCAGTTAGATTTAGCGTTCGGAAACAAGCTTTTCCGTGAGAGATACAAAGCATGTTACAGAGAGACGTACTATTCATATCATAAAGGTATATGTTTTTTTAAAAGGGAATAGTTTTGGTGACAGTTTCATCTGAGAAAGCCCTGTAAAGTCAACTGATATGTTGTTTTCTGATATGTGTGTTTATTAAAAAAGTTATGGCGTCGTATAATAAACTGTAGTTGTTGGTGAAAGTCCTAACCCTAGAAGCTTTGTATAATTACCCGAAAGGGTAGGAAGTCCTGGTCCTAGAGGCCTTGTATAATTACCCGAAAGGGTAGGAAGTCCTGGTCCTAGAGGCCTTGTATAATTACCCGAAAGGGTAGGAAGTCCTGGTCCTAGAGGCCTTGTATTATCAGCCGTAATGATTGGTTGATAGATATCCTAGCTCTAGGAGCTTTGTAAAGTTGTAAGTGTTGTTTTCTGATATGTGTGATTATCAGAAATTGTGGCGTCCCATAATGAAAGAAAGTGAAAACGTATGAAATTGAAAACGTATGAAATTGAAAACGTATGAAATTGAAAACGTATGAAATTGAAAACTTATAACGCGAAAGGGTTGCTCAAAATGGTATTTCCACCATTAAGAGAGAAAAACACATGACCCGAAAGGGTTGCTCAAAATGGTATTTGCACCATTAAGAGAGAAAAACACATGACCCGAAAGGGTTTCTCAAAATGGTATTTGCACCATTAAGAGAGAAAAACTTATGACCCGAAAGGGTTTCTCAAAATGGTATATGCACCATTAAGAGAGAAAAACTTATGACCCGAAAGGGTTTCTCAAAATGTTATATGAAGCAGAGAGAGAGAGAGAGAGAGAGAGAGAGAGAGAGAGAGAGAGAGAGAGAGAGAGAGAGAGAGAGTTGGCAGTGTTACCTTTAATAGACAATTGGCAAGTATAAGGTAAAATCACGTTTGACTCATGCAGTTTATAAGATCTATCACTATTGTAGAGAGAGAGGCAGAATTGCTAGTATTACCAACGAAAGGCAATTGGTAAATAAAGTGGTATCACATTTGACAGAGTTTACAGGATTTATTACCATTGTAGAAAAGGATCGAAATGATGAATTACATTTTAGTTCTCTGTGACGCAAGGAATCGCACCGTAAAAAATGATCGTAAGCAAGTATTTGAAAATTGTTGGGGTAAGATTACATAATGTATCATGGCTTTTCACTAATTGCATTATCTACAGTTCGCTTACCATTCACGGATGTTCAGTTTTCGGTTCTACTTCCAATATATGTAATCCTGATTCGTTCTAGCGACGGGAGCATATAGGAAATGTACTGATCCTACTGAAGGGTCGTTAGTCATCCCCTCTCTCGTAGTTAAATGACATAGCTAACCAAATCGATTACGATTTTGGTTTTCAAGGTAAATTTCAATTATGCTTAACCATGTAGGTGAATTCTTTTTCGCTTAATGTCTATCTTTATATCCATTTTGTTTTTCAAGCTAGAAATTGGTGAAAAATATCTAAACCTTTAATTGTAGACAAAACTCCCGAGTTGGTGAAGATGTGCGTTATTGCATCCATTCTTAGAACGGGTAAATGGTGTCATTGAAAACCTGTTTCTCAATTAATAAACTCCATTCTTTACAAGGTTTGTTCTTAACGTTTGAAAGCCTAATGAAGCATTACGTTTATCAATCTCTCCACATACGTGAAATTCTGGAGACGTCTTTCATTCTCTGGACAATCGTTAAAGTCTACTGAGCCTTTCATTTCGAAAAAGCATCGCAATCTTTTAATACGACGTTGTGTATTGAAAACAATTATGACAATGTTAAATGTTGATATATGTTAATGGTTTTTTCCCCATGTGGGTTTTCCCAGAATCTTTTTTCCCACGTACAAGTGGGTTTTTTTTGATTCAAATTAACTTTTAAGCAGATTTACTTGTTGTTCGTTGTAATGTAAGTTAGAGAAAGGGGACATTTAAATATGATATACTGTATAAAAGAAATGACAAATGTTATGTAGAGTTCGGGGGTTCATATCCCAGGTGTGAGACACAGATGCAGGCTTTTCACGGATAAAGTTGGATTTCCAAGGTTGGTGAATCCTAGAACTTCCGTGGAATTACCTATATAGGGTGATATCACACGGAATGTGATACTCTACATTGGAAAATATTAAATACTTCGTCGCTAAGTTTGATGTTTCAGAATCCAGCTGTGATACACAGATGCGGGCACTTCACGGATAAAGTTGGATTACCAAGATTGGTGAATCCTAGAAATTTCGTGAAAATGCCAACATATAGTGATATCACAGGGGATATGATTCACGATGTTATTGTTAGGTTTAGGGAAGTCAGCGCTTAAATAAAATGTTTGAGTTGAAAATGGACGTCTTAATTACTGAGGTAAACACTGAGCAGTAGGCCTATATAAAAATGTAACCCTTATGTTAAATAACCTTAAATTATTCGAGGAAAGTTTTAAGACGTCTTAAGAAAGGAAATAAAGTATTCTCGTGTAGACAACCATAGCTGCTTAACTGGAATAGTTTTCTTTCCATTCCAATAGTAGTTTCTATGCTGCTTGGCTTGCCTTTTGTGTTGTCAGTATGTAAAAATAACACACCTGGAAATTTATCGGACTCAAGTAGTTATTTTTAGTAAAACTCCTAGCCGTGGACTAAATAACCTTCAGCGATACTCGAACATAGCTGTTACGCCAAATTCTAATATCGCGTGAGGCCAAATTGAAATTTCAAGTGAGAGTAAATAATTTTCACCTCTATTTCACTCGACATATGGCGTTTTATACGGCTACCCCCAGAAAATCGTGGTTGTCTGCTCGTTAATTGTCACTACCGCGTTTTTTCGTTAAGCCTAACCCAGGGAAGTGGATCTAGACCCTTTATAGTTTTACTATATCTATGGCTTTGATATGGAGAAATGTTACCAATCATACTGGCAGACCAAGAAAATTTTTGGAGTATAGCGAGAGAGTAGTTTCCACATGCAGGTTAGAGATATTGAAAACGTTTGAACAATTTACTATTTTAAAATAAGCTTCCTGCGGTTGCAAAGCAATAAAAAGCGATAGATACATATTTAGGTTGTTTAAGGGGGTAGTGATAGTCTTCTCGACACGGAGAGGTAATATTTTGGTTTTCCCAACTTGTTTCTGTTCATCTCTCACATAATTGAATTTATACGATTTTTATGGTTTTTAGCCACATCGTAGTATACGATGAGGCTCTTAGTTTGACCCGAGCCGTAGTAGTATTAGTAGTAGTAGTTTTCGCTTTCGTGATCGTTTTTTGCTTTGCGCCATCTATCGGATGGTGCAAAGGTTTAGTCCGACTATTTTTTACGGCTGGGCGCGCCTTTTTCCCCCATTTCCCCCCTCTTTTTCCCGTGCGGAATTCAGAAATTTTTAAAAAGTACTCAGTATCACACTTAGGTGGCTCTGCAACGTGAAATAATATTATTTATTTATGAAATTATTTTCCTCCTCGGCCGGGTTTCGATCCCGCACCATCCACAGAGCTCTCACTCCACGGATTGACGCCTTTACGCTCTCGGCCGTCTAGTCATATCAACAAGCTCGAGTTATGTTGCTTAAACCTAGCATCTCTCTCACGTCGGCAGCCGGCGCGTTCCTCTCGCGTCTTGCTTAGTTGGGGCAGGGAGGAGGGAACTTTGTTCGAAGCGGCGTCGCGGCGAGTCTCACGTTTCCATGGTAGCGCGCCTATACAATGCCGAGAATTGAAATCTCTTGGCGGGAAATTCGCGAATGGTAGATAGGCAGTTTAAAACGGGTAGCGCTACAATTATTAAATACGTCGCGTTTTTAGCATTAGAAGGTTTACAAAATAATTTTAGGAATTGTACTCTGAAATATAATACAAGTTGGGAAAGCCAAAATATTACCTCTCCGAGTGGAGATGACTATCACTACCCCTTAAACAACCTAAATATATGCATCTATCGCTTTTTTTAATTGTTTGCAAGTGCAGGAATTCAATTTTAAAATAGTCAATTGTTCAAGCCTTTTCAATATCTCTCAATTGCTGGGGAAACTCCACTCTTTTGCTATACCTCAACCGTATTCTTAGTCTACCAGTATGACTTGTAACATTTGTCCATATCAAAGCTGATACATACATCGCCACACAAAAAGCAAATGTCCCCAAAACATGGAAGCCACAACCCAATCACACATAAGCTAGGCTCGTACTTGTTCATCGCTTTCGATGATTTCACTAATATTAGCATTAACATTTTGTACATTATTGGGTTCCTTATTAATAGATATGCCTACGCCTACAGTACTTTCAATAGAACATTTATTTAATGCATTATCTTTCGTACGATCATGGCCAACTGGCCTCGTGGTAGGACCAACATTTTGCGTGCTAGAACCTGTTCCAGAAACAGCCTTCTCCTTTCATTTTCTCGTTTCCTAAATTCAGGATCTGACCTTTTTGCCCTCATTCTTTCCCTTGCCTTTCGTTTTCTGATTTCCTCTTTACTTAAATTATTATCTTCCTCCATTTACTTATTAATCAGTTAAATACTCACAAAGGTTGGCAAAATCAATCTCCTTAAATACTCACACAGGTTGGCAAAATCAATCTCCTTCAGTAATACGTAAGGCTTAATTATATTATTTGCCGAACAAAATTAATCGAGCAAATTTAACACTTAACTTCTTTCTTCGAAATTCTATCAAAGAATGAATCAACTGTTTAAAAAAAGGTTTTTTTCGCGAATAGGGCGCTATCATACCAACAGCAATTCCGTCATATTTAAAAAATATACATTGCCAACACTTTTTTCAAATAAAGAATGATAAAAGTGCGTAAAAAAGGATAGGCCTAGGGGGCGTATAAACTAAACAGCAACAACGCTCTACAGCTACACTAATCTTACACAAACAAGGAGTACTATAAACCCACTACTGGAAGCGGTATTTTTATTCAAACGTAAAACAATTTCGCTTAAGCTTAACATCTCTAGACATCGGTAAAAATGTCTCTATCACTCCTAGACATTATAACTCAAATTCATCTGATTATGTTTTAACAAGGTTAAATCTAACTGGGAGTAAGATGAAAGGAGTAGAAGCTTATCTGTCTAAGGAAATATGAAATTTTATCTTAACAGTTCGTTAAATCATAAGTTTATAACGAAAAAACGCGGAAGGGGAAAACGAGCAGACAACAGCGATTTTTGGGGGTAGAAGGTTAAGAGCGCCATCTGTCGTCCGTGCCAAAGTTGAACTTCCACTCGAAACGCAATGAGAAAGTGGATAAAATAATGCCATCAGCTATTTAACTGCGTCGATATATTTAACGACTTGACCCATGACATGCCCATAACACTGGCTTCTATGAATCCTATTTATTCTTTGATGCTAGGAAACTTGGTAGACGTAACAGTCTGTACCAAGTACCCAAGCATCCTTCAATAAACGCCTGGCAACATTGTGGTACGCATGGTACAACTAAAAAATAGAACGTGTATCTATCTTTCCAGTCACTCCAAGTCGTTAAGCCCTCATTACAGAGGATTTGAAACACTATCGTAATTCCAAGTGTCTCGAATCTCTACGTTCCTGTCCATTATGAACAGTACTGAGAGAAAGATACATCAGAAAGAGCCATTCAAATCGAATTGCCGTAAATATTATCCATATTTTCATTTCATATAACAGAGAAAACAAATTATTATGGTTCTGAGAGGAGCTTCCCATTTTGGTTGTTGTTCTCAAAAATATATCGCAATGCACGGGCCTAGATAGATACAGGAGGCAATGTAGGAAATATAACGCAATGCACGGGCCTAAAAAGATATAAGAGACAATGTACGAAATATAACGCAATGCACGGGCCTTGATAGATATAGGAGGCAATGATTTAACGACTTCGGTACTTGGGTTTATCTTTAATATTTAAATAAATATAATTATTTTTAATTATTTTAATCGCCAGTAAATAACTTTAAAAATAGTTAAATCGTTTAAAATAAAGTTGTTCATAATATCTTTCGAAACTTTGCTAATATTGACGTTTAAAGTGAAGGGTACCCTTCTTGCCCGCTTTCTTCAAATTTTGGGGTATATATACGATCCGTTTCCATTATAATAATAGATAAAAACGCATTCGCGTGAACCTTTGGTGGAAGCCCTGCCATTGGGAGGCTAGACGTTTCTCGTAACCCTAGCTGATCGCCGCGTATATCTTAAAACCAAATAATAGATAAAAACGCATTCGCGTGAACCGATGGTGGAAGCCCTGCCATTGGGAGGCTAGACGTTTCTCGTAACCCTAGCCGCTCGCCGCGTATATCTTGAAACCAAACGATCCCTTGCCAAAATCGCGGTTCGAATTTCAAGACTTATTTAAGTACCGTAATAAGTCCCCACTAGGTACACCGGCAGTCCAAAAACGAGACTTATTTGAGTTTGGATTTCTAAATTTACAAGACTTGTAGCAGTACCCCTCGAGTCTCTTAATTGGACATTCCATTAAGTCTCTTTTTTGGACACTATAGTAAGATTCTCTCGAATCTCTATTTTGGATACTATTGTAAGTTTCCATCGGGTGTTCATATTTTGATACTAGAGTAATACTCCCTCGAGTCTCTTTTTGGACACTTTAGTAAGATTCCCTCGAGTCCCTTATTTGGACATTATAGTAAGACTCCCCGAGTCACATATTCGGACACTATAGTAAGATTCCCAGGAGTGTCTTATTGGGATACTATAGTAAGATTCCCTCGAGTTTCTTTTTTTGACACTATAGTAAGATTTCCTCTAGTCTCTAATTCGGATACTGTAGTAAGACTTCCAGGAGTGTCGTATTTGAATGCTAATGTAAGATTTCCTGCAGTATTTTTTTTGGACACTAATGTAAGATTTCATATAGTCTTTCATTTGGACACTATAGCAAGATTCCCTCTAGTTTCTACTTCGGACACTGTAGTAAGACTCCCTGGAGTGTCGTATTTGGATGCTATTGTAAGATTTCCTCGCATCTCTTATTTGTATACTATTATAAGATTCCCTGGAGTCTCTTGCTTGTATACTATTGTAAGATTCCCTCGAGTCTCTTCCTTGTATACTATTATAAAATTCCCTGGAGTCTCTTGCTTGTATACTATTGTAAGATTCCCTGGAGTCTCTTACTTGTATACTATTGTAAGATTCCCTGGAGTCTCTTACTTGTATACTATTGTAAGATTCCCTGGAGTCTCTTACTTGTATACTATTGCAAGATTCCCTCGATTTTCTGTTGTTTAATTGCAAATTGCAAAAAAAAACAAGGAAAAACTATGCCGGTACACTCTAAGAATATGGGGTGTGCCTTAACACCTTTAAAAGTAGTTTATATGGGTCCAAATTTGACACCGTTACAGGTGTTCATTTACACCCCTAAAAGGGTTTATTAACACTTATTTGAGCAATTGGTGTCAAAGATAAGATTAAAATGGTGCAATAGAGGTGTAGTTTAACACCTTTTTAACTCTTATATCGAACTAAAAGTTAATTTTTTACTCTCATATGAGTGTTTGATTTATTCGCGAATAGCGCTATATTCATAGCAAGGTTCCACCTTGAGAGAACTTAAGAGGACAGTTCTAACATGCAGAGCTATAACCCTTCAGACAAGGGTAGTTCTCTCATGCAATGTGAAACTGCACAAAATCCAGCGTGAAACTGCATGATATGTTGGTCATTTTCAACGACTTAATAACTTCTGAAATGGCAGAAAGTTTTAAATTAGTAAAAATGCATCGGGTGTTAAATTGGTTTTGGAGGCCCTAATATCCCAGCAGTAGATACAGACGAACTCGTTAAATTTAACAATCTCTTTTCACGAAGAGTTTTTCGAACACCAGAAACGCGTTTGACCGAATCTACTCTAAAATATTTAAAAAAAAACCATTTTCTACTCTAATTTTACTCAAAATAAAGATAAGACATATCACAAAAGCATGTGCCCCACATGTTGGCCTCTCAAGCTGGCGTCTATAGTCCATAACGGTGGAACGAATTCTACGCTACACCGTGGCCACAGGTCTCTTCAAGGCCTGAATATGTGGGTGCACAATATGCCTCTGACATTGGTGCAAGGATGTGAGCCCCCCTCTCCCCAATTGTAACAATAATAATAATAGTCGCCCTACTGTGAGGCCAGTACCTAACCTAGTCTCGTTTTTTTAGTGTCACACAATACTTTTAAGAGTATCGCGTAACACTTTCAAGAGTGCAATAGCGTTCCTAGGGCTTGAAATTTGGGTGGCTTAATCTTATTATTCGTATATTAAAGATATACAAACTTTTATGATAAAGAGTACGGAACCGAGTTATTGACTATGGGACAATTGTAGATGAAAGAATTTCGCTCGTCTTTTTTAAGTTTAGTTTTCGTTTGCTTTTAGTCCCCACTACTGTTTGATATTGAAATTCATCTCTACAAAGATGAACCTTAACGAACTTTTCATTATAATTTATATCAGGGATAGATAGACTTTTTTAAGACGGAATGGGTAACAGGGTTATTCGGGTGCGCGTCCTAGTCCACGACCCCCTTACCCGTGACGGAGGGGTATGAAAGAAGAGGCGGGTCTTATTTTTGTTATGGCGTTGTATGTATATCCGGGTCAAATAAACGTCGTCTGCCCCTTCGTCTGCCAAGTTGGAATGGGCTCGGATTGTAATTTTTGAAATAACATTGTTTAAAAATGGAAGTTACACAAGACATAGGGCTTGCAACTGAAAAAAAACGGGGAAGACCCAAGAAAATTAAAAGTGAGTTAGAATTGAGTAAAAGTCTTCATAGATATTACGGCACGAACAGGCTTTAACCAAACACTAAGCTCGCAAAACTCCTGACCATTCACTAAGCCTTGGTTAACTTCATCAAATTCGTTTACAAAATCATGAGGATAGTAGAAATGATTGGCTTAAGAAAGAATTAGCGAACACTTTTCACCTTTACAGATGTACTCCAAATCCAAAACACTGGCACCAAATTCACTAACTACCTTCTTAATTGCTATTAAAAACAATTCCCGAATAATTACCGGACCCTCGCATTTAGACGGCTTCATTTTGAACCCCTGTGAAGACGCTTATCTGTACAACCATAGTCCACTCGATCCGCGCTCTATAGCTATAGCGCGAGCAGCTTGCGTCGTGACGCGCGTGATCGAGTGGGCTATGGTACAACGCAAGAGGGGTCGTAGTCATGGCGACAGAGGTAAACAGGAATTACGTATTTTTGGCCCTCCCCGTCAGCAACGTCACCAATACGTAGTTTTTGTGAGCCAATAAGATAATTTAATTTTTTGGTTACGTGTTGAAGGAAGGGACTATATACTCGTCTATGAGTCGGACTGAAGTAAAGGCCAAACATTGTTTATTCCGTCTTAAAAAAGTCTATCTATCCCTGTTTATATACACTATATTATTAAAGAATTTTAGGGGGCTACGAGCAATTTTTTGGTATAGTTTACGGATTATTTTGAGGGGGCTAACTTTTAAATTTGGGGGCGCTATAGCCCCCATAAAAGGCCTAGCGACGCCACTGCGAGAGTGTCGCATAACGCTTTTAAGAGTGTCACCTAACACGTTTAGCAGTGCTTTATGAATGTACAATACCGTTGGATTAAGAATTTCCTTGTTAATTTTATTTAATGGATAAAAATATATTCTTTCATGAATATCATCTTTAAAAAAACGTTTAAAAATTAAGGTTTTCAATAATTTTTTACTGTTCGGATTGACTTTAATATTAAAACATTATTGAAAATGAAAGACCTTTTTTAAAAACCCCGCAGTATACTATAATTTTACATGTTTAATTTCAAAACGGTGTTTTAATGGTGTTATTTTACACCGAATTTGCACTTTAAATTGGCCCCTAAAAACTCAACGTAATAAAACTCTCTTTTGGGTGTTTTTATGGTGTTTACACCATTTTAACACTTTTTTAACACTTCCATTTCTTAGAGTGTAGAAAGAATCTCTTTCCAATCTCAAAAACTAAGCCTTATTTGGTGAGATTAAAATGTGTCTTATAGGAGTCCTATAATAAGTCGCAGATTTGTGTTCTCAATGAAGTCTAGAAAGAATCGCTTACCAATCTCAAAAACTAAGCCTTATTTAGTGAGATTAAAATGTGTCTCATAGGAGTCCTACAATAAGTCGCAGATTTGTGTTCTCAATCAAGCCTAGAAAGAATCGCTTTCCAATCTCAAAAACTAAGCCTTATTTGGTGAGATTGAAATGTGTCTTATAGGAGTCCTATAATATGTCGCAGATTTGTGTTCTCAATCACGTCTAGATAGAATCGTTTTCCAATCTCAAAAACTAAGCCCTATTTAGTGAGATTAAATTGTGTCTCATAGGAGTCCTACAATAAGTCGCAGATTTGTGTTCTCAATCAAGTCTAGAAAGAATCGCTTTCCAATCTCAAAAACTAAGCCTTATTTGGCGAGATTAAAATGTGTCTTATAGGAGTCCTATAATAAGTCGCAGATTTGTGTTCTCAATCAAGTCTAGAAAGAATCGCTTTCCAATCTCAAAAACTAAGCCTTATTTGGTGAGATTAAAATGTGTCTTATAGGAGTCCTATAATAAGTCGCAGATTTGTGTTCTCAATCAAGTCTAGAAAGAATCGTTTTCCAATCTCAAAAACTAAGCCCTATTTAGTGAGATTAAATTGTGTCTCATAGGAGTCCTACAATAAGTCGCAGATTTGTGTTCTCAATCAAGTCTAGAAAGAATCGTTTTCCAATCTCAAAAAATAAGCCTTATTTGGTGAGATTAAAATGTGTCTTATAGGAGTCCTATAATAAGTCGCAGATTTGTGTTCTCAATCACGTCTAGAAAGAATCGTTTTCCAATCTCAAAAAATAAGCCTTATTTGGTGAGATTAAAATGTGTCTTATAGGAGTCCTATAATAAGTCGCAGATTTGTGTTCTCAATCAAGTCTAGAAAGAATCGCTTTCCAATCTCAAAAACTAAGCCTTATTTGGTGAGATTAAAATGTGTCTTATAGGAGTCCTATAATAAGTCGCACATTTGTGTTCTCAATCAAGTCTAGAAAGAATCGTTTTCCAATCTCAAAAACTAAGCCCTATTTAGTGAGATTAAAATGTGTCTTATAGGAGTCCTATAATAAGTCGCCTATTTGTGTTCTCAATCAAGTGTAGAAAGAATCTCTTTCCAATCTCAAAAACTAAGCCTTATTTGGTGAGATTAAAATGTGTCTTATAGGAGTCCTATAATAAGTCGCTGATTTGTGTTCTCAATCAAGTCTAGATGCAATCCTTTTACAGTCTCTAAAACTGAGCCCTTTTATGTAAGACTAAATTTAGTCTCAAAGGAGTCCAATATGAAACCATTATATTTTTTAACAATTTTTGAGACAAGTTTGGTACCCAAATATCCTTGATCCTTATTTTAGACTTGCTTTATACTAAAATAAGACTCTCATTTTGGTAAGGGTGACGGTGGAAAAGAAGCCAGAATGTACTGACCGGCGTCCATGTGGAATGGACAAAAGACCTGAAGATGGTGGTGCATAGAAGCTGGCGTCAATGTGGAATTGACGAAGAACAGAAGATGGTGGTGCATAGAAGCTGGTGTCAATGTGGAATTGACGAAGAACAGAAGATGGTAGTGTATAGAAGCTGGTGTCAATGTGGAATTGACGAAGAACAGAAGATGGTGGTGCATAGAAGCTGGAGTCAAAGTGAAATTGACGAAGAACAGAAGTTGGTGGTGCTTGGAAGCAAGCACGTACAGACTAGTGTCCATGTGGGATGGACAAAGACTAGCAGATTGTGGTCCTTAGAAGCCAGTTAGTAAAGACTGGTGTTGGTAGATGAATGACCAAATTTCCGTGAACCGCGAACGCGTTCCGGAAATCGGGTATTTGTTTGCTCCGATTTGTAAACTGCGAACGCGGTCACGTGGGGTCTGACAGACAGACAGACAGACAGACAGACACACAGACAGACACGGCCGGTGTAATACCTCTCCGTGACATACGTCACTCGGAGAGGTAAAAAACTAAACACATTTTTAAAGTAAGAGATATTTGATTTGTAAACCAAAAGAAATTAATACCGTAGTCTCTGGAGAGTGTATCAGGGAAACCTCTGTAACTAAGCAAGTTTATGATATTACCATCTCTGTAAGTGTTCGAATTAAATAAATATATATTTATATTGTAAGTTAATTAAATTAACTTGCAAGTGCTTCTAGACAGACACATTTTTGAGGTTAACCATACCTGTACATTTAATTTGGGAATTTAGGTTTTGGGATTAGATAAGCTAAAGTCTAAAAACTTATTTTTTTTCTTTAAGCGCGTTACAATTTTGGACAAACAAAAACGATAATTTGATGTTTAATTTTAGTATTGGCATTCGCAATAAAATCTTTCTATTAACGTTTGATTACTCAAATAATCCTAATAATAAATTTTACGAAGCACAAGCACTTTCTAAGGTTCTTTTCACTTTTCAGTAACAAATTTTGACAATGAAAAATTATCATTTCAAGTTTAAATTTGCCTAAAAACGATAATGATAATTTATTTAATTAACTCTTAATTGGATTCTTTTCAGTTACATATTTGCCAAAGACAAAATATCGTTTCAAGTTTAAATTTACCTATAAACGTTAATGATAATTTATTTAATAACTTCTTAATTTTAACTAATAAGAGTAATCAATTACTAATCATCACTTATGATCACTAACTTTAAGAAAAAAAGTTCAATATTATTTTTATAAACGTAATCAAAATAAGCATTGTTAACATGATAATTCAAAACCTAATACTACAACTTCACATTAAGTAATGAGTTTAGAAATAAATGTACATGTTTCTCTCACCAGAAGGAAAACCATTATCTAGACATCAAGAAACAATATCAATATCATCATCCCATTCGTAAACGCAACAGTTATGAACCAAATTTCAAAATTTGCAAAAAAATATCTTCGAACTCATTTCCTTGCTGATTGCAGACGCTTTTCTATGCCTAGCAGCCTACCGGCGTTTCCCTACTGTAGCGTCATCTACGTACACTACTATTTTAGCAATTTGGAAGAAATAATTATTCATTGTTAACTATCTATTAAATTTAGTTTTTTAATTGTAAATTTTATGTATGAGCAAAACAGTTTAAAATTACTTTGGCGTATGTATTAAAATTAGGCCGACATGATGGCGCAAAATAGAGCCTAGATCTGACTTAGATAACCAGCCTTCATTCCGACTCTCAGAGCATTCCACCCCCATTTTTCCTTATAACTACACCCCCAGTTCAAAGAATTCGATTTACATGTATAAGCGCGACTTTTGAAGAAAATTCGAAGGAACCGAAAATTAACATTAAGTTTTATGGGAGGAGGTAGGTATTTTTGCCAGATCCTTTCTTTGACCTATTGATTCAAATGACCTTAAATTGTAGTGAGACGTGTGTTTCAATGTGTTTTATTATACTAAGAAAGATTATAGCTTTTTTGATTAAAAATTATTTCCAAGGCCAAACTGATGATATCTTCGGATCTACTGATCCAAATGTCCTGAAATTTCACCCTGAGGTGTGTTACAATCTATTCTATTATATTAAATAGGATAAATATTTGAATAAAAATGAATTTCTAATGTAAAAATTGTAAATTCAGTATTTCCCATCCTTGTCCAAAATAGGCCTTTTAGAGAGTAATAGATTATAAAACCAAGACCTCTTGATGCAAATTTTCTTAGATTTGTAAACGTGTCGAGGGGCAGGTCTCGCGAAACCTGATCAGTTGAATAACACATATAATGAGAACGTTCTGCGTTCGTTACCAAATGATACTGATAAAAAATTATTGCATTAAAATGTAAGGTCTCCCTCGCAAGAAGCTTCAGAATGTCATCGAAAAAGTAGAGTACCGCTGAGAGGAAGGTTTTTACTTCTTGGACCTGCTTGACAACTAAGTATAATTTAAACTATATCTCAAGTAAATCCTGGTTTTTTTACCAACAGTAACTGATATTGTGATACTTTTCCCCCACCCTTTCAGTTAGTTTCTTAATCATGATTTTTCTACTCTTCATTGTTTTTCAAAATATGTAATATTTCCAATAAATACAATTTTGAACTAAAATTGCGTTAACATAGTAACGTTTACTTGGTAGAAACACAAGGGCTTTTCTGAACTTTCCCATTTAGATGTGTTGTAAGCTTTATGGCCTGTAATTTGGTTTAGTTACAGGATTTTTAGTGCCATGTGTAAGCGATATGTTTAATCTTGGAAAGGGCCTGAAAGTACTAAATTTATCATTTTGACAAAACTAATTAATTTGAAAGTTTTTAACCATTTTTAGATATAATAGATAGTAGCACATCTCTCATTAAAGTTTCATTACATTTGGAACATTAGACCTAAATATATTGTGGATTGAATACTGAATTTACAATTTTGGCATTGGATATTATTTATCAACAAGAGGAAAAAAATGATACTTGAACTTCATATCACATTATTTGTGTTTTTGCTTTTGCGCTTCGAGTTGCAAAACTATTGGCCTGACCCTTGCTGGCAGGCTGGCTGGGTGCCTTTCCGCCCTTTTTCACGCGCGGAATTAGATTTAAATTTATTAATAGCATTTAGAACCATACTTATGTGGCTTTGCAACGTCAACGTATTTTATTTATTTAAGAAACTATTAAGATTAGTCATGGTAAGTAATTGACTACACTTATTATAAGTTAAAACAACAGATAATTAAATAAATTATTAAGAACGCTTACAGGCAAATTTAAACTTCAAATAATAATTTTGGTTTGTCAAAAACTGTATGTGAAAAGAACCTTACAAACTGCCTGTTCCAATTTATTATTAAGGGTTATTTGAGTAATCAGACGTTAATAGAACGATTTTGTTGCGAATACTAATGCTTATAATTTAATCTACTAATTATCATGTTTGTTTATAAAAAATTGTAACTGAAAATAACCGTTGAAACTGCTTTGTCGAAACTATCATTGAGTTTATCAAACCGCACTAGAAAGATTTTATTGTGAATACTAATTCAAAAATAGTTTGTATAGTATAAAACAACTGTAATTGTTTTTGTTAAAGAATTTATTTTAAGGTCAATGATTATATTAAACCAAAGTCATACTAAATTGATTTTGTTCATAATCGAAAGGATATTTGATAAAGAAAAAGAGAATACCGCCAAAAATATTTGCCGGAATCACACCAGTTCTAGCCAAAAGAGGGCGCGCAAAGCATAATATGGCCGGGGCCATCTTGTTTTAGCTTAAAAGGAACTCCACATTACCACAACACACCCATAGGGGTAACTGGGCTCGGTTAGAGATTTAATTTTTAATTAAAATATTTTTCGGATCGCAGCCGGGAATCGAACCTGGGTCGCTCACGCAGTAGACAGACATTCTACCTCTGAGCCATACAGACTTGATAAGATCCCCGAGTTTTTATCCCTTAATTTTATCTCTAAAATGTCGCGGTGATGTGGGGTGGGTCCCTCATAATCTGTGGGGTCGGATACTTTTGAATTTTTATCTGTGGGATCGGATAGTTATGAATTTGTATGTTTGGGGTTTTTATATTTCTTTTCTTTTTAGCCACATAGTAGTATACGATGAGGCTCTTAGTTTGACCCGAGCCGTCGTAGCAGTAGTAGTGGCCGGGGATGTCGCTTCGTTATCGTTAGATTTTAGCTTAAAAGGAACTTTAGATTACCACAACCCACAAATAGGGGTAACTGGGCTCGATTAGAGATTTAATTTTAATAAAAAATTTTTGAGGTCGCAGCCGGGAATCGAACCCGGATCGCTCACGCAGTAGACAGATATTCTACCCCTGAGCCATAGACTTGATAGAAACTCCGAGTTATTTATTATTTATTTTTATCTCTAAAATGTCGGGGTGCAGTGGGGTGGGGTCGGAAACTTTTGAATTTTTATCTGTGGGGTCGGATACTTATGAATTTAAATGTTTTGGGTTTCTATATTTATTTCCTTTTTATTTAACTATTTTCCCCGTTTCCTACCGCGCTCCTCATGTGTTTCGTTCTCGTTCCGTAGCTATCGCCATCTATGTTATGTTTGACTGGAACGCTTTGGCGGTCAATTCAAATGTGGGTTTAGATAGAGCTAACAAAGTGTTAAATGAGCGTTGTGCGTTTGATCATTTTAGCCTTGCTAAAGGTAATTCGAGGGGATAATCACTATAACTAAACTTTCTCTTTCAAAAGTTTTTAGGCATAAGTCCTTGTTAGAAATTTATAAGATGCGATAAGTGTGCATCGGCATAAGTCTATGTTGTAAACTCATCCAGGGGATTATCACTAAAACTATCTGTTCTTCGATTCGCCGGAATATTAGAATTACAGCATAAGTAAATTTACACGGTTATAATTTTAACCCTGTTTAGAGTAGGGGATCGAGGGGCTATTAACTCTGATTTTATGCACGGTAAATCATTTAAGCATTGAAAAAGATAGCGCAACAAAGCAAGCAGTATAGCTTTATACCGGGTGTTTAAAAAAGGGTTGAATAACAGTGGGTTCTATCATAAGTTCACAAGTGATACGTTCCTTCCCTAAGTATGACACTTCCTATACTTCGTAATGCCACTGAGAGACTTACAGCTCGAGCTAGTTCTAGCAGAACGACGGAAGCAAGAATTGTAGACTACACTTTCAACAGGCTTATAGATATTTTTCACACATCTAGAATTCATACTATTTACACCAAGAGGGCGGGCTACATGGAGGACAAAAACCCGTCTGCTTTTGTCCTCCAGGTAGCCCGGCCTCCTGCAGTGTATATGCTATGAATTCTCCATGCGTGAAAACTATCTATATATGTTTCGTATCATAAACCAATAGGCATAGTTTCAATTATCATTATTATAAATCTTTCTAATAATAATAAAAATATATTATAAATATTAGAATAATTACGCATTATTAATAGCATTGAAACGCTGGAAAATAATAATTTTTCATTAAACAATTTCGCCCAACACATTTTCTAATAAATGGAAGATCCCTTAAAATGGGATTGCTACGAGTGCCATCCTCGAAAAGAAAAGAGCAAAAATCAATGTGTCGCGTTCCTTAAACGCCCCCCCAGCCGGAAGAGCGTACTCGGGCCTTGATAAGATGTATTATTATTATTATTATTATTATTATTATTATTATTATTATTATTATTATTATTATTATTATTATTATTATTATAATTTTATTATTGGTGAATTGAATGGCTGAAGGAATTCTTTATTATTGTCTTTTTGGCGAAGGGAGGAACGATAGTGAATGGAATGGCTGAAAGAATTCTTTATTCTTTATTATTTTTTTTGGCGAAGGGAGGAACGATATTGAATGGAATAGCCGAAGCACTAGCAACGAGATCTCGTCGGTGGAGGGCACCCTACACGCTCAATGATTTGCGGCAAAAAACGTGGGGCCCGTTACTTAAGTTACAAAGCATAAATAAAACGTTATCCGGACTAATATTTGTGAGGAAATTTCAAATATAACGCTACAAAACATTTTAGGAAATGGAAAATCATTCGCGATAAATTTTGGACAATATTCGCGTAAAAAACTGAACGTAATTATATATTGAGTGAGTTTTTATTGCTCAAAATGTTATTCAAAGAATTGAACAATATTTCGCATTCGATTAAAACTAAAGCCTGTGTATTTAAGATTTATACGTTACGTTTGGTCAATAAAATTGTACACTGTCCATGGACTCAACATCAACTTTCTTATCGTGATAATCGCGCGCAATATGATCAATATATTTGTCCCATAAAATTTTAAGATAAATTTATAAGATGATGAGTTTTATAAATGTCCCCCACTTGCGCGTGTAAAGGCCGCTTATTGGCCGAAAGAGTCTTTTCGGGGGAGGGAGGAACGATACTAAATGGAATGGCTTGGTAAAAAACTTATGCCAAGTATATAAAAGCTCCCGCTTTCGAATTTTTATTTCAGATACTCCGCGATTGTCGTCTCGAGCCACAATGTCTAGTTTCGAGGAAGAAATTCTCACGCCTTCGTCTTATGAAGAAACCGCGTCCTGCGAGGAAACCGCGGTAGAAAACAAACTTCTTCCATTCATGGAAGATACGGTGGTAAGTAAAAATAATTCACTTTAAGATGATTTTCAGTTTATAGTAGTAGGCCAACATCCACGTGTTTCAACTGATTTTCCCTAATATTTAGTATTCTATAAACGGACTTAATAACTTAAAATTAGACGTAATCTCCTAAACCAGAACAAATTAACCGCTTTTGCCGGTACTCTTTTAAGATAAAATTCGCGAGTTTTAACATCGAGTTAACTCAAAAAGGTTGGGAAATTGAGGGAGGGACGAGATTTGAGTAAGTAGTCACGGGAAGGGGTAGGCCTATTACCAAAAAAATAAGGCTTGTAATATTTTAGAACTCGCGGGTAGCGGGCATGTTCCTATTTCCTAAACTGCTTTAAGTTAAAAGTATATATTCGTATCTAACCTTTCAGATTTTATCGGACAGCTCGCGCCCCAGCGCCAGCCCCAGAGCCAGCGCCAGCCAGAGCCCGAGCCCCAGAGCCAGCGACAGACAGAGCCCGAGCCCCAGAGCCAGCGCCAGTCAGAGCCCGAGCCCCAGAGCCAGCGCCAGACAGAGCCCGAGCCCCAAAGCCAGCGCCAGACAGAGCCCGAGCCCCAGAGCCAGCCAGAGCCCGAGCCCCACAGCCAGCGCCAGACAGAGCCCGAGCCCCAGAGCCAGCGACAGACAGAGCCCGAGCCCCAGAGCCAGCGCCAGCCAGAGCCCGAGCCCCACAGCCAGCGCCAGCCAGAGCCCCAGAGCCAGCTCTAGACAGAGCCCGAGCCCCAAAGCCAGCGCCAGACAGAGCCCGAGCCCCAGCGCCAGACAGAGCCCGAGCCCCACAGCCAGCGTCAGACAGAGCCCGAGCCCCAGAGCCAGCGCCAGACAGAGCCCGAGCCCCAGAGCCAGCGCAAGACAGAGCCCGCGCCAGACAGAGCCCGAGCGTAGTGCGTGTTTACCAACTACCCTTCGAGTCTCGCGTGAACTTTGACCTCATCAACGACCAACGCTTTCGACAACGGATTACGGACTTTGAAAAAAAAATTTTAAAAAACAATTAATTAATAGGGATTTTTTTGGTTAAAAGGGTTTTGTTTATATTGTTTTTTAATGCTGTTCAAATATGTAAGGGTTTTTTGGGGTTTTTGGGTTTATAGTGTTTTAATTTTTTGATTATTAATGTTTTTTAAATATATATCTATGTTTTTAATATAAATAACATGTGAACAATAATAAAATGTTTATTATTTAAAATGAATCCAACCGAGTCAGTCTCGCATTCTTTAAAGTTCCAAACACCCGCTCAGTTTCTAATCGTGGGGCCAACGCAAGCGGGGAAGAGTTTTCTGATAGGGCAAATTTAGGTCGTGGTCATGTTTCTTATTTGTCTTCTTCCATTTGCAATGAATTTATAGAACTGATGGCCAAGAGAGTACAAGAAGTAATCGTAAATGAAATTAAGTCCGCGAAATATTTTTCTATAAGCGTAGACTCCACTCCTGATATCTCAAAGATAGATCAACTAACGTTGATATTTCGATATGTTCTTCCCAATGGCGACCCAGTAGAGAGATTTTTCAAATTCCTCCCTTCAATTGGACACAAAAGCGCAGAAATGCGAGATGCAATCATTTTAGATTTAGAAGCGCAAGGAACGGACATCAAAAACTGTAGAGGTCAGTCATATGACAATGCTCGGAATATGTCAGGTGCGTATGCCGGACTTCAAGCATTGATTCGAGAGAAAGCTCCATTTGCCGACTACATTCCATGCGCTGCACACTCTTTGAATCTGGTTGGAACATGCGCCGCTGACTGTACCACCATATCTACAGATTTTTTCATGTTTCTTCAGGCCATTTTCGTGTTTTTTTCCTCCTCAACTCACCGATGGGAAGTTCTATCTAGTCATTTAAAGAAAAAAAATAAAGTAAAACCATAAAATCACTTTCGGACACAAGGTGGTCAGCCAGAGAAGACGCGTGCAATTCACTATCGTGTGGATATGGTGAAATTAAGGAAGCATTACTTGAAATATCAAAGGACACAATGCAAAAATCGGCCACACTTCATGAAGCTAAATCTCTTCTAGAAAAAATGTGTACCTTGGAAATCGCCTTTATGATCGTATTTTGGACTCCTGTCTTAAATCGAATAAATTCAACTAGCAAAACTCTTCAAGAAGAAAAAATAGAGTTATCAACTGTAACATGTCTGTATAACTCCTTGATGGTGTACATAAGTTCATTGCGGGATGAGTTTGATCGCTTTCAAGCCGAAGCCGAAGCTTTGTGAGGAAAAAGCATATACAAATGGGAAATAAGTAGGACGAAAACACGAAAAAGAGCAGTTGATGAAGGTAAAGCTCTGGAAGTTGTATTAACTGGGAAAGACAAAATGAAAATCCAGACATTTCTAGTCATAATTGATACATTCAAGAATGAACTTTCTAAAAGGGCTAATGCCTATCATTCCCTGCAAAGTCGTTTCAAGGTATTGCTTAAAGCGCCTATGCTCACTAACGACGAAATTGAAGGCGGTTCCACATTGCTTGCAGAGTATTATTCTAGCGATATTGAGCCCGAAATTTACCACGAGTTACTACAGTTAAAAGGATTACTTCCTGCTTTCGGTTTGAAGACTGAAGGCCCGTTCGCAAAGGCGCTTTTAGCTGAAGCTGATTGCTGAGAGAGTAGGCGGAGTTCGCTCTCGGCGTCTTCCATGACTGTTCTCAAAAGAGCTTAGGCGGGCTTCATACGGGCGCACGCTGGTAGCAGAGGCTGATTGTCGGAATCAGCCTCGATCTATCGCTGCTAGATATATAGCTGATCGGCGTTATATTTTGTCGTCTGCTAAAATTTACCGAAGCGAACTTTTCGTGCTTTCGTAGGTAACATGTCTCTAAAATAAGAAAGAAGCTGAAAAGGCTTTAAAAGCTGAACAGAGAGCAAAATATTTTGATAATTTTGGTTTAGCTCTTTTTCCTTCTCACAATTCTGATTTAAATCTAATATTTTTGAACATGCCCTATATTATTCTATAATTTCATGAAAGGTTCTAAAATATCCGATATTTTTGACTATGTCGAAGTTTTCCTATGATGTAGCATCAAATTTATGAATATTTAACTCTTTTATCGCGATCACATTTGACTAGACACCGAAATTGCGGAGCTTTCTTTGCTTGCTCAGATTTAAATTATATTTTAATTAGGTTCCTCTTATCAAAGTATAGTATTTTTTCTTATGAGATTTTTCTAGATGATTTAGGTCTAAATAAAGCTATATAAAAGCATTTTTATTCCAATATTTGCCTATAAAAACACAGTTTTTCTCCTATAAAATTTTTTTCTCATGAAAGGAATTTGAAGTTTTGACTGGGCTCCCTGTGTTCGTCCTCTATATTTGTGACGCAATTGATTAGATTCAGGAATCAGTGCGACAAGACCAGCGTTTCTGTGAACGAATTCGCGCAAACTGAAGCTGATGGCGTAAAGCAGACGCTTATCGAGTAAATTGCAAGCGGGAACTGCACTCTGTTCTATCAGCAATCAGCTTGCGCTAAAAGCGCCTTTGCGAACGGGCCTTCAATGATAATATTACAGCTAAGCAAATTTTAAAGCTATTATTAGAGAAACAGTTAAGTAGTTCCTTTCCCAATGTCGAAATTGCTTTAAGGATTTATTTATGCCTTCCCTGTTCTAACTGTTCGGGAGAAAGATCTTTCTCAACACTGAAGAGAGTAAAAAACTACTTGCGTTCTACAATCGATCAGGAAAGACCTAATTCTCTATCTATACTTTCTATAGAGTCAGATATTTTAAATAGCCTTAGTTGGGAGGAAACTATTAACAAATTTTCTGTATCGAAAGCGCGAAAACGTAATTTTTAATAAATTGCATTTCATTTTATAATAAACAACAATTGAGGTTCCTATTTTCCTGGCTTAGGGGGGGCGCACATTATCTCAGACCCCGGGCGCAAAACGGCTTAATCCGGCCCTGCTACAGAATCATCAATGTTAAATCCCCTATCGGCTAAAACAAGATCCCCCGGTAATAAATTTTTCAAAAGCCCAGAATTTTCTGTTAGGTGCTTGTCACTGACTCTTCCTCCCCATCCTTTAGAAATGAAGCTTATTGATCCTTGGGGGGTTACGCCAATCAGGAATTTTACAGTGTTGCAGCTTTTATAATTGGATTATGTTTCAGCCCGGCACTTAAGGCTTGATGGTTTATGGGTAAAAACCTCGAAACAATCTATGATGACGGCACACTGCTTCCCAAACTTCTCACGAAAACACATGGGCATCGTAGCGCATAATTCGTCCCTTTCGGGCCATCTCACAAATTTTTGTAGTCTATTATACAAAACATTTAAACAGTTATAAAAAATCTCCCTAATGTCGCTTCTGACACCCAAAATCTAAAAGATAAATCTTTGTTTGTAAGAGCTAATCTCAGTTTCATGATAGTTAAAACAACCTGCTGAAAAATTGACAACTTCGAACATTGAAATAAGTACGGGGAAACTTCTTTAACTAAAACTAATAAAACATCCAAGCTCTCAAGACCAGTGAAGTACTTCACTTTCAAATTACCCCTGTCTCCTCTAAAATAAAATTCGGTGTATTTATGCTGTCCTAACTCTTCTTCTAGTGTGCCAAGCTCAGATACTAATTGTTTTATATTCTCTCTACAAGTAGTAAGCAAACTACGAGTTTCTTCTAGCTTCACAGTAAGGTCCGAAATTTCTTGACTGGCTTCTTTGTTTTTAATTTCTGCATAATCCAACTCGAACCTTTCGCAAACCCTGATTACAGTCTGAGAACAGCCTTCTACTGATATTTGCCCTGCTTGAGTGGAACAATCTACCATTTCTCTTTCTACCTCGTTGACGATTACATCTAAATCCATTAATTCAGTTTGCGTACTGATTTCAACATATTTCGGGTTTATCTGGGTGCTTTTATCAATAGAACTAGAAAATGTTTGAGTGGCAATGCTGACTTTCAAATTTTCACCCTCCTGGTATTTTGTGGAGGTCAATGAAGCTATGCCTTTATCAGAAATCAACAAAGAGTCCAGTGTAGTAGGAGCATCTTCCCAAAGTAAAGAAACTTCAGCTTCATCAGTAAACAGAGGAATATCAACTTCTTTGGAGAATGACGAACTTGTAGCTTCCTCAGAGGGTGTTAAACATGACGATTTTGAAATGGTGCTAACATCTATTAATGGATCCTCCAATCTAAGCACTCGAGCTATGGGTGTTGATACGGCAGTCGGATTGAATAAAGATTCCTTTGGTTTTGAAGAAACAGGTGTTACGCCTTGAAAACGCTTTATTCTTCTCGCTTGCCCATCACCAACGCTGTTGCTGTGTGACATGGATTGGTTGTGTTCATAACCCAAATTCAAGTTTGGTACCCAATCTGGATGAGTTGTATCATAAAGCTTTGAGGGTTTACCTAAAATCAATATTAAATAGATATATTCCTAGGGTATAACAACTATACTTTTTGTTTAACATAACATACCTGAGTAAAAATGTCAAGAACATATTTTCACTTTCTCAATATCCTTAAAAGCACTAAGCCTTAGCTTTTTTAACCATAGGCTTCTTCTCTTACTTGATAATTCTTCCGTTTTTAGGTCTTGTTTTCTTATAACGGATGGTACTTTGAAGAATCCTACATGATCTCCTTGTTCAGAGCCTTTTTACCGCCCTTACAATTAAGAACATAACAGCGATGATGCGTTTTTGACATTTCCTAGCGCTTTAGCACGACTTCTTACACAAAAACCCTCATAAAATGGCGACCACGCGACTAGATTAGTAGAGAAATAAAAGCCCTAGATGGCGTAGCATACCTTTCTTCAATTTTTCCCCCACCCCCAAGAGTGACGTTTCACATAGTCTGATTGAAATAGCTCTATACACTATATCTTTTGAGTTATCAGTATATTTCGAACAAGTGGATGACCCCAAGTAATCGGGCTTGATTTCTTCGCGCTTTTTGGGTTTTTTTGGGGAATCCCGATTGAAACCAGTGATTCATAGGTGTATGGTATTTAATCCTACAATTCATACTAACTGTTTGAAGTTCTATTGTGATTTAAAGAAAATTCGTGGAAGGGTTAGAGGTTTTCATACCACACACTACATGGAACAAGGGGCAATTTTTGAAAATTTGGTCACAACGTTCTTTCTACCTCAACGGGATAGCATAGATATTTTTAACGTAGTTTAAACTAAACTTATAAAAATGGTCGCGGGTAGAATTCCAACGTCGATTAACAATACGTGGTTAACCGAGCCAGAAGATAAAAACCCTCCAATTTTAGAGTTTTATGATGATGATAATGGTGAAATAAATGAGGGCGATGTAATTAATTATATTGTGGAACATGAGAATGATTCCATGGACACTTTCCCCATCATCCATCCGGGGGATATGTAAGTGATTCATTATTACTACCATTATTTACTTTCAATATTTATTTTTTTTATTTTAATGTACTTATAGCGCTGATTTGGGGGGATTTTAACTCATTTGACGATGAGATAACAATTAACATAAATTGCGATGGATACAAGTAAATACAATATTATTTATTCATCCCGATATTTATGGTACTGATTGATTTCGTTTAGGGTGTTGGATACAATTAGGATCTTGTTGTTGCCGAGCATGGGATGTACGAGAATTGTTGACGGCCATGGAGGATTTAGTGGCGTCGTATATTCGTCCTAGGTGTGTATTGAAGATATAGTTACGAAAAAGACTATTCATTAACATACATATATTTTTTTTGCTCCAATAGTCCCGTCAGGGACAAAAACGGGTTATTCCCCACACCCGATGGTGGTACCACATCTCCGAACTGTGATGGGTATGGGTAAGACTCAATTTCAATTATACTTTCATTAATTACGATGCTAATAGCTTCACTAAACACCTTTTCTTTTTGTCAGCGTTCAAAACGCTATTTTCACTCAGTTCGTGAGGAGGCGTGACAGTCGAAATAGTTTGGGGATGTCGGCGGAGGACTGTGATATGCTCTCCCTACTAGAAAGGGCACTCATACAGCATATCAACGCGACGATATGTGAAAGTATCCTTTCATATTTAACATTGCATATCAAATATGAAAAAAAAATAAATAAATAAAAGTAAATTAATTAAACGTTACAATTTGAATTTTATTCGTCTCCTAAATTTTTATTTACAATTTCATTGTGGTTATAAATCCACTCGGAAAATAATATACATTTAGATAGTGCGCATAAATACTTTTTATTATTACGGGCAGGTTTATGATTTAGCATGCATGTAATCATCGGGCCATCATCATCGATTTCGTTAGCTTTTGGGACACCCCACTCCATTCAAGTCTATAACTTCTCAATTAATAATGTTCAACAAAAACAAACACTTTTCCTCTCCCTTGCAGAATACGCGGTCGTAGCCTTGGACTGCAGATCGGAGGCACTCCCCCAGTTTTTCGTATGGGGTTACTCCATAATCCCATTCCAGACCATGCAGGTTGTTTAGAAGCCACCTGTTTTGCCGGATGGCGTCATAAGTTCTTATTCACTGTATGGAGGTGCGAAAGACCTCGAGCCAACCCTCGGTGTTTTCTCTACGGTTGTAACGGCCACTTCCTTGGCTATTTGTTCCCGATCAACTCCAACAATGCGCCCGTCAAGAAAATCGAAATTGACCACGATGGATTTCTTGAACCTTCGTGGAGAGAAAAAAAAATCTCCCATTAACACTGATATTTTTCAGTGATTGAGATAGAGTATAAAAACTATACTTACATTGTACTTGGTGGCTGTTCCTTCCTCGTCGAACTTTAGTGAGATTGTGATGGTGGTTTAACTTGGGGTCCTGGCTATTAATACTATTTAATAAGATCATCATCCTAGCTTTGACTGTACATTAATGGTGTTTACACCGTGGGTTTTTTCGGGAAGATTATTCTCGAACAATCTACAACTTTGACTGTACATTTACGTCATGACCTTAAACAACGTTAACCTGGGTTTTACCTGGCGAATTTTAAATTTTCTAGAATGATCTAGAATAATCGGTAGAGCTGGGTTTTTACGAGGAGTCTTTATTTTCCCCCAACGTCATCTGGAGGTTCATACCCCCTTAACCATTTGATTAATACGGGAGAAATTAATGGTTCAAATTTTAATCTAATTAACATATTAAAATACTGTTTATTTCTTAAATAATAATTCACCTATCTTCATACTCCAAGGTATGTACTTCTACATCCGAGAATCGAACACGCTTCATTGACCTGTCAATCAAAAGCACCCCTTGCAGGTGCGAGAGAGGGGTGCGTCAATCAAAAGGCTTACGTACAAAGTCTCATGCACCATCTTGTTTTCTCACCCTCCATCTTGCAATCCTCAATCCTCCCTGCCTTCCACTGTACCTGCACTGGGACCGGCATTTATGTACTACTGACACGACACTAAATACTTTAATTCGATTCTAGCTACTACATTCGTTTTCTCAGTGCCACAGTGAACTCGGACCTTCTGTTTCAAAGTTATTGCCAAAGAAACCGTTATGTTTTCCTTATTTAGTCCAAAGTTTAAGGTTGGCGTGTTTTAATATTGGCCAACAATTATTGCTATGGTTTTTTTACAGTATTTGTGCCTTTTTGACAGGGGTATTATTGTACACTACAGACCTATTATTTCTAATGTGATTAGCAATAACGCAACGTTGAGCCGAAAAACGAGGATGGTAATTGTTTGAACCTAACATACCGAGGTGTAGCGTGTCGAACGTTAAAGCGACCTTCACCACCATGACCTACTCAAGCTGGAAATCTTTGAAAACTCAACCTTGAGGTACTTCCGGTGTCTTCAGTGTATAAGCTAAGTAGTGGAATTAAAGTAGTGCAGGGCAAATTGGACGCACGTTTATTTGGGTGAAGGTCGCAGTAAGCTGAAGCCAGTGCTTTATGCCGAACGGTTTCCACTCCGATGACATTCGGTGCAAATCACCCTTTCCGACATTCGCAGCACCTTCGCGATTTCGCTAGTGCAAGATCGTGAACGTAGAGCCAATCTCTTCCTAGTAAAGAACTGTGGAACAAGAAGTTGCACTAAGCCACTCTATTGTTCGTGCCAGTTTACAAGGCCATCACTACTGGCATTTTCATATCACCCTACATCTAGCGTTAACGGACAAGGATTATTTAAGACGACAATACCATTAGTCTACCATGCGCCATGAGTTTACTGCATGCATATATATTGCAAGACAAGGACACTCGTCTGAAGAGTGGCTCCATCACAATGGTAGACACATCGAATATTTACGTTGAGGTGTTAACCATACAGTTCAGAGGTTGTAAGTTGAGGTTCAAGTTCTAAGACTAATCGTACCACTGTGCTTTAAAGTATTTAGTTGCATTCAAGTATATTCTCCACAGAGCTGTTCTAATTAATTAGTTAGCTAATTAAAATTCTATTGGCATTTTTACTAATTGAAAATGGTAATTGAATTTTAATTACTTTACTGCTAATTGGGAAGTAATTATAATTAATTGGTGTGCATCGGAAAGGTGATAATCTAATTAAAAATTAATTATTTTAGTTTTGGCTAATTAGGCAATTGGATTTTCAATTAATTGAGGTGAGAAAGGGATAACCTGAGTGCCTTGATTTTGCCATGCGCACAACACGTTTTATCCCAAGTGTCGGACTCTAATCCAATTAGAAAATAAGAGATTTATTTTCGTCGCTCATCGACAGATGGTACTACAGTCAACTTTGTTAGTCACTTGATCCTATCCCTTAAATGGAAAAAAGACCAACCCAACTTGTTTATTATTGGTTGGGTCTATTGGTATACTAAATATCCGCGAGTTTTTTTTAGTTCGAGTGCACGGACCTCTATGCCTAATTTTCAAATACTTGTGAAATTGCGTACTGCCTACTACACGTATTTCAAACTAAGACCTAGAGGTCCGTGCACTCGAGCTAAAAAACGAGCGGATATTTTAAATCCCAAAGTTTTTGGTCTCTTGAAAGCACGTACAAAGCTACGTTACATAGAGACCTAGTTTGCGCGTGCTGACAACGATGTTGTAACAGAGTATATACAGAATAAACTGTCGTCCGTGATAGGGAGTTGCCCATCCTTTAGAGTGAAAAAAAATTATTCACGCGCATTCTTTATCCATGGTGATGACGTTGTCAAATATGGGAAAGAAACCACTCTATTGGATGTCGTCAAATCAAGCCACAACCGCCACACAATTTAGATTCCAGAATCTAGACGTCTAGTCAACGTAACTAAGCCCCCTCTCGGTACGTACCATTGATTCTTTACTACCATAAGAGTTCATAAAAGCTCTTTCATAATTATGACAATTCTAACTTTAATTTATTGCTTCTGCTAAAACTAAAATTACCTCAACTCGTAAGTCTTAACTGCCACCAAATAAAAATAAGGAACTAGGTGCTTCTACTTTCTTATAGACTTATTACTAGCCTTT
>JAEQBA010000457.1:0-53837 GCA_019434445.1 Phalangium opilio | reverse complement strand
TTTTAAGTTTTTTTTACTCTCTCCCGCAAATGAGTTTTAAGCCTCAAGTTTAAGGTTTCTCATTCTAATAAAAAAGTTTTTTTTAAAAATACCAATTCTCTCTTCAATTACTTCATAAAATTAGGCAACATTAATTCATTATAGGAGGGATGGGCAGACCCCCAGCGCGAGGACCGGCCCGCGCATGCGCGGTGTAGGAAAATTTCCCGCGCACGTGTGTAGAATAATTCGCGCGCGGATTTGAACAGAAAAAACACACACATTTAAATTTAAAAAAAACTTTATTGAAAATCTCTTTGTACATAATTCCGATATCATTTTATCATGAAATTCTTATCTTTTACAAAATTTTAAGCAAATATCATAATTTTATACCTCTACATCTATACAGTGAAAATAAATACAGTACCCGCCACATGTCCGACTGGTATTTCCTTGAAATTGTTTGAATTAAAAGTTACGGTAACACTATTTCTTCTACGAAATCGTTAAATTGAAAACATGTCGGAGGGGTTCCCAAAAATATCAAAGAACTCGGTATTTTTGTTACTAGAAAAGTAGATAACAGTCAATGTTCTCCGTTGGTATCCGACATTCCCGTATTCACGATATATAGGGAAGGGAAAGATTTCACAGTTTTAGGTAACATATCCGCGGCGAACAAACCGCGCGAAAAGATCCTTGGGAATTTATCCCTTTCCATAATTCTAGTTATTTGTATAGTGTCCATAATCTTCTAGGTGTAATCGTATATGACAGTTCTATTCTTATCAATCTCAACCAAATTCTGAAACTCAGAGTAATATAATAAAAACTGTGATAGTCTGGGGCAAGTCTTTGGCGAATTAATTAATTCCAAACGTAGATTACCATTCCTTATCAACTGAAATGAGAGGTCGAACTATTAAGGTCGGGGCTTAAATCAAAGCGAATATGCAATTCCCATGGGGAATTCCTCTCGTGAAATAAAGTTCCCCTCGTTCAATAACCATTGAGAGGTTGGGTAAAGAGATTGGTATAAGATCTCATATACTGACCACCTGAAAAGTTTGGGTAAGGGGTTTATGCGGAACACTCGCTCCGTCGAGGTACAGCGCAATATGATTTAAATCAAAAGGTTGAAAATTGAAAGGAGACTTTCCGTAATCACCCAAATACGCATTTTGATCTACAAGAGCGAAAAGAACTCTTTTGGGTAGTTGACCCATGAATAAATTATCTTTAACGTTTATTTTTGTACCGCTGTTAATTGAAAAAGAGTTACATTCCGTACGAATAATCGGGGTATTTCATAGTGCCAGTTCCAGACATTTAGCGTGGGCGATTAACACTTCCGATGGTAATTTACTTTACGGACATACAAGGATGCTACCTCGTAAACCACTTTCCATTTAACTGCACGGCTGCTTGCACGCAAAATTCGTTTGACTTTTAACAAACCTGAATTTGAGATCCGTTAAATTTGGGAAGTATCGGGGTTGTTGACAAGATCCAAGTGTACAGTTCCTACCATATCTATTGTCTCTTTTCTAGAGAAGGCCGCTCTTGTTTTAAACCCTTCGTTATCGTCCAACACGTCAAATTTCCCAGCCGTGTCTTTGTAAAACATGGAACTGGTAAGAAAACTGGTTTTGGCAGGTCCTCCTAACGTCACCACCGTTTGAAACATGGCCTTGTAAGGGTAGTTTTTGCGTGATGGTGTAACGGATCTCTCTGAGCCGAAAGATGTACTTCACTGAAAAGACTATGCAGGAGTTATTTACCGGTCCAACTTTGTCCGCAGCTGCGGGATTTTTTTCCATCTGACGGGTCGACAATCCTAACTTGAATATGTAGTAAAGTCTTGGACAAGTCCAAATACGCGTCATGAACTACCAGCCACGGTAAACGTGATTGTCGAATTTTCGTTAATGTTAGAGATGGGACTGTATTCGACCCATTCTCCACTCAGAATGCTGGTATTGGTAGGGGTATGTCGAAAAGTTCAACTTCGGAGCTGACCGACCCATGGGAATCGGGATGGATTCGCGTCGATTATATTTTATGAAAAAATATCAGGCCGTTTAAAGGACGTTGCCTTCCTATTTCTTGTCGAAACCGAAACTGACGAGTGATCTAGACTTGCGTTTCCTTTTAATCCCATTTCCAGTCATTTTTCTTACTTCTTCAGCCGCGCTTAGGGCGACGTTTGGCCGCGGCTTTACCGTGAGACTTGACCGATGTTTTAATGTTTATCCCGTTAGCGAGGTCTGCCGCGACCTTTGCTCCCGTGTTCAAAAACTTTTTTCCGAGTATGAGGCCCCCTTTTGAGTAATGGCATAGCTCGACGGAAGGCTGAAAAGATAAAATTCCCTAAACGGTAAGCGTGGTTGCACCGGATGTCCCCTGTACACTGCCAGCGAGTACCAATCTGAGAATGAAAGTGTTTATGGTAATCAACTCGCTACCATGTCCGATCTGGTTAAAAAAGTGGTAATCGTAGTCCGATTGGTTAATGGACATATCTGATTTGCCGACTTTCTTCATCTCACACTTAAAGTGTAAATGATACGCGAGTCTGTTTTACCTTCTAATTTATAAGGGTGACCACATCCTACGAGGTCTAAATGTAGCCGTAACGTGGACTCTCCCTCTCGCGAAATCAATGGGGGTACAAGTTCACTCATTATGTAACTTGAGTGACTGGAAGGTATTGCAGGCGAGGGGGAGGTAGTGAGGTCTAGGAAAATCCCTGTCCACCGTTCTCCATTTACCCTGCACGCTAACGATTCTTAGTAGAGGTATGTGTACATCTCCCACGGGTCTACTTTCGACCACATCGGTATAAACAAAGAGTGAATGAAGTCCAGCGTCGAGGTCGGCGGGGTACGTGGCCATCGCGGACTTGGTAAAAGTCGTGGATTCTGTGGAATCTTTGGAGAATCCAAGAATAACAGCTAGCTCCCCCGGTATAGTTAACAAATATTCATCCTTGAGAGAAATTTGTACACGTCGTATACGTTTTATGTAGCTAAAGGAATACTTGACATGGGTGGAAGGTTCACGTGCAGTTTCGTTTGACACACCATCCACGACGTAGTTAAGTTGCTCGATAAGGTCTTGGATATTCCCGTAATATCCCGGGTAACTCTATAATTGTAGAATATACCACTTTACCTTACTCATGAAATAAGAGGACATGTTTGCTCAAAATTATCCCAAGTGTGTGGGTAACTGATTTCCGCTAACCCTACTTCGTAAAATCCCTGTAATTTTACGGGTTCGGGTAGGTACGTCCTGAATTTACTTCTCGTATGTGGACGGAATACCTCATCGACGAGTCTGAAGGTAAAGTGATGTGAAAGCTCATACTATATCTTTTTCCTGAACCCAGCTATCAAAAGACGGGGAGTATCCTTTCCAACGAACTAGCTTCTCGAGCGTTCCGTCGGATCTGCGACGTTTCCTCAAAATCTTTTCTATTTTAAACACGCTGGAATTCAGGTCTTTACCCACTTTCTGTAATTGTTCCTTGTAAAAAATACCCGTGATTGGTTCCGAATTCAAATCCTGGATCTTATACACCGGCGGACTGCGAGGTCCTCTCCACCACTTTAAAAATTCATCCGACCACGTGGGTAGGTAACCCTTCTCAAAAACATTCTTATGTTTACTTATCCGAACTACGTCACCAATATTGAAAGAATACTTTAATGGATGAGAGATGTCTAAATCACCGTAGTGGTTTCCCCATACACGTCTCGATGTTTCCGGTGTGACTTCAACCGGTTTACACTTTATAGATCGATGATAATTGTTATTATAAGCTCGAACCATTTCTTTAAGAACGTCAATGTACTTGTAGGTATTGTTTCCGTGAAATACCGATACATGCGACTTTTTAGAGTTCTGTTCAACCTTTCGACTATCGTAGCTTTCTGTTCAGAATCCAGGGCAAAGAACTCAATCCCCTCCCTCTTCAATTCATTTAGCACATCTTTGCATATGACTTCATTACCGTGGTCGCTTTGCACTCGCTTCGGTGATCGGCCCGACTCTAGAATGGCCCTGAAAGCTTTAAGGATGGTTGGTCCTTTCTTGTCCTTGGTTGCCACCACAAAGGCGTACTTGCTGAAAACGTCAATGCAGCATAGAAGGTTTCTAAACCCTTTATTGTGGCGAGTTATACTCTTCAAATCGGCTAAATCAATCTGCCACTGTTCATCAATTCCATAAACTATTGTCCTATTCCTGGGAAAGTTTTTCTAGCATTTCTGTGTAACGTAATAGTGTCTTGAGTTTTGAGAAAACGCTTCCACGTTTTACCGTAACCTTTAACCCATCCTCCTTAGCAGCTCCGTATAACCCGAGAACACTCCCTTAGGAACCAGGGTCAGAAACCTTGGAATAAATTTCTTAAGTCTATCCATTAAGAGTACAGTTTGTTACACTGTGATAATGCCAGAAGAGAAAATCGCTAACCTCTATAATTAGGAATATAGCAATACTACTAAACCACAGTTAAAATTTTAGGGGATTTAAAAATGTGTCTACTAGGTTGGCTAACGCCACAAAAGTGCCCACTTGATTATCACAACCTTCCATATCAAGATACTTAAAATAAGTGAAACGTGGAATATAAATGAAACGTATTTTATTGAAAAACAAATGCTACAAGTTTATCCAATTTCTGAAACCTTCACCAGTCTGGATGGGAGATAATAATCCTCCTCCTTCTGCATTTTCTTTCTTCGCTTCGCTTTTTTCAGGTGGGGGTAAATCTGTTTTCTAATTTTAATTAATGTTCTTGGTACATTAGCCGTATACAAAAGTTGGTAAAACTGTGAGGCGCCAATGGCGGGCAACCGTTTTTTAGAATTCGTCGTAGTATATGTTAATAAATCAATTATATTGGAACCGACGATTTTACGATTCTCATATATTAATTCCTCGGAATGCCTCCATTTTATTTTTGATATACGGTCTATCCATGAACCATGTACAAGTTCAAACATCGACTGCGCTATAGGGAGGGACCGAAGACGTGATTTCGGAACTCCAATTCTGGTTTTTCGCAGGTTTCACTTTCTTCCTTTTCGCTGTTTTATTAATTTCCCTCGAAAGTACGTGATTATATTTTAATAATTTATCGGTATCATTTAATTTAGTATCGTTAGTGATAGATTTCAACTTATCATCTTATCCAACTCCATTGTAGTGTCGACTTTTAAACCACTATTCGAATTTAACCTATTATACGTGTCCTCAGAAATGATAACATTTTTCGTGCCATTTCTTTCGTTCTTCTTACTTTATAGCTCGACTTATAGCCGCGCCTGCTACCGAACTAATGATAGATAATAATAAAGGGCCAAGAATCAATGGGATGAACCCGCCTTTTTAATTAATAATTTCTTCTTTTTTGATATGGGTATGTTAGATGTAACTCTTCTTATAACGTGTCGATGTTTCATCTACCGCTTCTTCTCATCCTCTGAAAGAGGGACGTTCCCTTGTAAGATAATTTATACAACACTCAATGATAGATTTATGGCATCTTTATTTGAATATTTAATCGCCGCCCCTCTTTGGCAAGAATTACATTTAGAAATAAATTTTAATAAATTTAAATGTTCTCCGACCCGTTTTGACGGAGCCATGATGCTAGTCTCGCGGCTTTTAACCAGGGTACAGTTGTTTTCGTCCCTATGGAATGTGCAAGGATTCGGTGGTTTCGCCCTCGATAGTGGATAGTCTTGGGCAACCGTAGTCTTCGGCGTTGTAACTTCCTCTCCCAGGAACCTGGACAGGATATCCGCCTTCTCCACCCTTTCGTCACGAAAGACGACGCTAGGAGCTTGATGTAATCGGCGGATTCTTTAAGAGCCACGTAGGGATAGTCACCCTCTTCGAATGACAGATCGCAAGTGTTTCGTGTTAACCACTTGCATTGTCTTTTATCCTTGTCAGAGAGATCAGCGAATTTGCATGGTCATTTAAAATCCACACCTCGTACACCTCGGTCTCCTTCAAGAACATCGTGAGCTCCTTGATTATCCATTTTCCGTCAATCCGGAAGAAATAGCCTCAACACCGCTGTTACGTGGGGATGTGAGATCGCTGCTGTTGACCTGGAAGTATACCAGTTTTAGACGGTGTGTTTATCTAAGGTGCTAGCCTTAAGGTCTACAAAGAGATAGCCGTATGGTTCTGATGTCGCCTGTCTCTAAACGCTTCTACCACGTATTTGTTATTACCCGGCGAGATTTGGTACCCAAGGTGGGAAATGGCACACAGAATGATCACGGGGTGTTTTAAATATAACCAGGTAATGAGCGTTAAGGTTCAGGGTACGTATTTTCCTTTCCGGGGTAGTAGCATAGGTTCTGCATTAAAATTAGACCGGAAGTGTTTCTATGGTGGGATCCACTAATGAAAAGATTTGTCACATCTTATTATTCGCTATTTCACATAGTAGATCATCTAATATAACTAGGTTCCTCACACTAGAATCTAAGATGCTCACACCTAATAACCCGTCATGGAATTCTAAGTTTGGGGTATGGGATTGTATAACGCTATATAGTTTAGACTGATATTCCTTTTATAACACCAGATTATTCTTTCGGGAGGGGGTGTGAATACATATACCTTAGGTTTACGTAATTCCCTACAAAAAACACTTTTCTACAGCCGGTGAACCCGGCTACGAGTCCGGTAAAGGGGTGTTGCATACTTAATCCATATCGACAAATGTGGTGGAGAAATTAACCTACTAGCATAAATATATCTAAAGAGAACTTGAGAATTGTACTTACATTTTAAATTTCGGATCTGGATCGGTACTTCAAGAAGGTTAAAGAGTTGTAGAGTTTAGAATGTCTTATCCTCAAAACGTCTTCGTCTTTTATACTGTATTGTCACGTGACTTTGCTCTAGGGTATGATTGGGTTCTAATCACGCCAACATGACGTTCTTTAAGATGACTTATCACGATGTTCTGCCATATAGAGTCAACATGGCGTTTAAAAATCCCAACCCATGACAAGGAGGTTTAGCGATACGTTCAATTTTCACTTCAATATCTTAGTTAATATGTCCTCGTATTTACACTTAATTTGCATTCTAAAACATTGTAGGTTGCGGAATTCATGGTTTCTCCTGTTCCTCGTGAGGAATTAGGTCCACTGTCGTGTCTGAAAACTGCACTATCTTTTTACCGTCTACTTTCATACTTCCCGCCTACTTCGTTAATAATATGACATCTAGTTTTAAGCCTAACTTCCTGAACACGTGACATGGGTTTTTAACCGCCATAATTCAAAAGTGGATCCTTATCAGTGATGTCATGCAATTAATAATAATAATAATAATCTAAGCGTCCTTCGAAAAATAAGATAAGATAAGCCAACGGGAATAGATAACCCTATCTCGAGTGTTCGATATGAAATTAGAGGTACTATCCCATAGAACCGAATTCCCAATGGACCGAATTCCAATTTGACCGAAAACCGCCAAGTTAGAAAAGAAAGAAGCGGAATGGCGGTTTTCGAATATTAAAATCGAGTAGTGTTATTTCATTCTCTTTAAAAAATTGTTGAAATTTTGCGTTGTAATTTCACAATATTTTTATAAAATTAATTTCTGTTGTTCTGCTATTCGTGTTAATGTAGGCTGGGTTGGGTTAGGTGGGTTGGGTAGGGTTAGGATAGGGGGTGGGTTGGGTTGGGTTGGGTTAGGTTGGGTTAGGTTAGGTTGGGTTAGGTTAGGTTAGGTTAGGATGGGTTAGGTTAGGTTAGGTTAGGTTTGGTTGGGTTGGGTTTGGTTGGGTTAGGTCTAGGTATTGTTTAGACCCGCGGATTCAAATTTTAAGCAATGTACCTTTAATAGTAGACGTTTCAGTATATTCATATCCAATAAATAATTTAGATTTATTTCGTATTTTTCGATATAAAAATAAATCTTTATCGTTGTTTGAAAAGCGTTGGAAAAAATTGCTGATGTTGTTTTTTATAGGTACTATATTAGTAAGGAAATCAATTTCGGGGTTCATTTTAAAATGAAATTCTTCAGGTATAAAAAATTTAGTACAAAATATGAAAACTCGAAAAAAACAAAAAAAAAACCGAAAGATGAAGCAATTAAAAATGCTGTATCTCTACTCGATGGCGTAGCCGTAACTTGTGTTATGCGTAACAAATAAATGTTGCAAAATATAATTACGTCTTACTTTTGGTATTCTGCAGACACTAATTCCACTAAAAATTATTAAAAAATAACCACAAAAACAGTTACCTTTAAGCATAGATTTTAGTCCCATTGGACAGAATTCAAAATCCGCCTAAGTGCGGTATTTTTTGGTCGAATGGGACGGTTTCGGTCGAATGGGAATTCGGTCGTATGGGAGACAAGCGAGATTAAACGCCATCATGAGATTACACGCCATTTACCCCCACCAGCCCGCGCCAAGTCTGACATCATGAGGTTTCACGCCAATTCCCCGCGCCAGCCCGCGCCAAGTCCGACGTCACGCCAATTTCCCGCGCCACTGTTTGGGGAGTGACACTTGCCTACTACTAAGCTGATTTGTAGCTAGACGCACTGAAAGTCTTGCGCACCATAAAAAGAATGAAAACTCCGTAGCTAATACCCGTTTACCATTAGCCCTTTCACTGATCAAATTGCCACCATGATCTTTGCTTCTATTATAATATCTACACCTGATTATTTAAACGTGTATTAAACTTTCGGCTCACTCTGAACCGTTAGTGTCTCTTCTATACAGACAAGAAAATCAACACCCATAGTTTACTACACCTTGGGCCTCAATTATTTACTCTTCAGTTCACTAGGCCTATTACGGATAATACTTGATTTAACCGACAGAGTGTAAGCCTTAGCGTTCTTCTTGATATAACTAAAGTAAGGATTATTCTATATACAGATGTAGTATAGCTTAAGTAATATATAAACAGCCATTTCAAATAATAATATTAAAAATGTCCTTCGAATATCAAAATGAAACAGAGCTTTCATGTTACAAAACTACTAAAGGCATCGTAATTACGTAAAATACTTCCACATATTCACTTTATATTATGGAAAAAGAATATTAAGGTTCTGTATGATTTCATAACACATCAACACAAGGCTAACGGCTAACGCGACGCACTAGTGTAACAATGGACGGACACACAGACAACAAGTTGGGAAACCAAAATAAACCTCTCCAAGCCTAGACGAATTTACTTTCCAAACATAGGTCCGCCAGCCAATGAGACAAACCGGAAATACATAGTTCTAATCGGCGAGATATTGCCATGATCATTTGTAAAGTTTAAAGCGTTTAATAATTTCCTGCGTATCCTCAATAATTCTAATGAGGACCTAATATCTATTACTTAAATGTGTATTTATCTTTCGGCTCTCTCTGAACCGTTAAGACTTCCTATAAGAGGACATGAAACAAGGTAAATTCTGGTTAAAATCTAGGTTATGTTATCTCATAGACCCAGTCATTTCAACACGTATGGAGAAATGAAGTATTAACATCCTTATTATTGAATGAAGCTAAAAGTTACGTTTACACTATATATAAATGTAGTAAAGATGAATTAAAAAGTAAACACCAAATTTTAAATGTTAATATCAAAAGATGTTCTTGGAATATTGAGATGAAACAGAGCTTTATAGCTACACAACTACTAAAAGAATCGTAATGCCGAAAAATATTTAAGTATTTCCATTTAATATTCTGCAAAAAGAAAATGTTATCGTTTTGTAAGAGATATTTTCATCCTACTCGCTTTATATTAACTTTGATATGCGTGTAGTGTTTCGATTCAGATGCAATCTTCATTACTCGTTCTATATTAACTCTCACATAGAAATAAGTTTATCTTAAATAATTAATTAAATATAAGTGATATTAATTATTTTAATCGCCAGTAAATAACTTTAAAAATAGTTAAATCGTTTAAAATAAAGTTGTTCCTATTATCTTTCGAAACTTTGCTAATATTGACCGATGGTGGAAGCCCTGCCATTGGGAGGCTAGACGATTCTCGTAACCCTAGCCGCTCGCCGCGTACATCTGAAGTCTAACGACGATGATGGAGTAGAAGCCAATGTCACAGATTGGTGTCTATGTGGTATAGACGAAAGACCAGTAGATGGTGGTGTTATTAGTCAATGTTGCAGATTGGTGTCTATGTGGTATAGACGAAAGACGAAGAACAGAAGATGGTGGTGCTTGGAAACCAGCAAGTACAGACTAGTGTCCATGTGGAGTGGACGAAAACCAAAACTGGTGGTGTGGGAACTGAAGTAGAATAGCCAGCGGAGACAAACACAATTTTCCAAATTTCCGTGAACTGTCAATGCAGTCCGGAAATTGGGAACACGTTTGCTCCGATACGCAAACTGCGAACGCGGTCACGTGGGATGTGACAGACACACAGACACGCACACAGACACACCCACACCCACCCACACGTCCAGTGCAATACCTCTCCGTGACGTCATCGTCACTCGGAGAGGTTAAAATGTATAGACCCGAAGAATTTTTTGAAGATTTACTTAATCGTTATTTATACAATAAAACTGTACGTCTTTAAAATTAAACAAAATAGTTGGGAGCATTTTCAACATGAACGTTATCTATGGACCTCGCGCTCTTTCATATTGCAAGTTTCAATGAAAATGCCTCAACCATGGAGCCTGTATCGTAAGATACAGGCTCCATTGTTTGCCGCATTTTTTTTCGAGGATTTTAACGAACAATGATGCAAAATTGTATTTACGATTCCGTAAAACTTTGGTCGGTGAAAACCAGCCTTTCTCTTAATCCACCCTAGAGAGACGAAACTGTTGGGAAATTTTGATTACGTTGCCACGACAACCGATTTGCCATGACAACGGATGGTAGCAAGTAGCAACAGGGGATTAAAAATTCATAAAACAAACTGTAAATTTTAAAACCTAGGCGAGAACACATTTTTTCTCCCTATATTTTTGGAAGGGATTTTAGACAATAAGGGCCAGAGTCCCGTACAGTAATGTTTTAAAATTATAATAAATTTTGAGAAATTGGAATAAGCCAGAATTTGATCGATTTTTAGCTTTCATATAAAGAATTTAACTGACGATGTTCCAACTCTAGAGGCATTTAACCTAATACTGTTTAGTCCTTAACTCTATAATACATATATTAGATATTAGTTAACCTTTATCCTAAAAATTAATGATGAATACACCCGGCTAGTAAAGGGGAATACATATAACATTTTGAAGATAGTATGGCTGGAAATGTAGGCGTTCTATAGGTGGGACCAAGCTGACCCCGTTACTCGTGGCGTCGCTAGGCCTTTTTGGGGGGGCTATAGCCCCCCTCCCCCCAAAAAATCCGTAAACCCTACCAAAAAATTGCTGTTAGCAACCTATAATTCTGTAGTAATATATAAAAAATTATAATGATAGATTCGTTAAGTTTCATCTCTGCAGAGATGAATTTCAATATCAAACAGTGCAATTTTGAAGAAAAGAGCAGAGGGAGACCAGTAGAATATTTGGTGTTCTTTCGAAGGGAGTACCAATAGTGTGGACTAAAAGCTAACCAAAACTAAAAATGAACTTAAGATGAGTGAAAATCCTTCATAATCGGTTCCGTAGTCTTTATAAATAAAAGGTTGTGTATCTTTAAAATACGAATAATTTAACGTTGACACAAATTTACGGATAGTTTTTAAAGGTCTACACATTTTCCAATGAACCCATTATGCAAATTTTTTTAAGTTCTTATAATAACTAGTTTGCTCAGATTTAGCCCCTTAAATTTCAAACCCTAGCGACGCTACTCAGATAATGTTTTTTCCATCAATTAAGGAAAAAAACTGATTTTTTTGAGATCAAACAAATTTTGTTACGTAAAACCCTCATTGTTCAATATAGAGTCGAAGTTATTTCAAATCAATCTTTATAAAACTGAGAGTCATATAAATCTATCCTTACATTCAAATTCAAGTAGCCGACCAACCAATAAAAAACTGCCAATACCATGCAAGCATAAACGTGAAGACAGGAATAAGTAAACTATTGACTTATTTTAAAATGCTGGAAAGAGCTCAGGTATTGTAGTTCCAATTTTAGGCGTACTATGCCTCTAAAAAAGTAATGCTTTATGCCCTGAATTCAATGGTCAAAATTAAAAATTTGCATATCTGGAACAGCTACTATTCCACCCGAATTGTTTGCATAGAAATTATGCTGTGAAACAAGCATTGAACAGATTTTTTAAAATTGCTTCAAGACAAGATTGCTAGGTTAACTTTTACATAAGAGTGAATTTAATAGTGAATTTAATGAGTTAATTTCCATGCAATATCTTAAAATACGCGGAATTGTGAAAAAAATAATGAGGTGTAGTTATCAATAAGAAATTAAAGCATTTGAACTTGAAGCACTAACCTTTCATGACTCTCAGCCGTGATCTCCGGAAGTTGTACAGCTACGGCACATAAAGTTAGAGGAATCATGAAGAAATTCATCTTTCTTCATAGAGTTACGCTCTGAAATCTATGGCTAAGCCTACTTGACTACTATAACTCCTTTGATAATATTATTTGAACAATATATTTTACTTGAAATTTAAGGCATAGAAAAGCGTTTGAACTTCAACTGCGTACTGCTCTCTTACTTTACTAAAATCGACTGAAGGGTTTAGTTTAAACATAGAGCCGTTTAATATGAGTATAACGTGACATTAAACGTATTTGCGTATTAATTATGTAGCTTCTTCGGTATCTTTGCTCTGGCTTTTAAATATTACAAAGTATTTTTAACTCTCCGAGAGACGTATGTCACGGAGAGGTTCTGTAACGATCGTGTGTGTCTGTTTGTCTGTCTGTGTGTGTGTCTGTTTTTACACCCACGTGACCGCGTTATCAGTTACCAAATCGGAGCAAACGTGTTCTTGAGTTCTCACACCACCATCTTCTGGTCTTTGTCCATCCCACACGGACACCAGTCTGTTCTTACTGGCTTCTAATCACCACTATCTTTTGGTCTTCGTCCATCCCACATGGACACCAGTCGGTACATACTGGCTTCTATTCACCACAATCTTCTGGTCTTCGTCCATTCCGCTTGGACACCAGTCTGTGCATACTGGCTTCTAATCACCACCATCTACAGGTCTTTGTTCTTTGTCAATCCCACTTGGACACCTGTCTGTACATACTGGCTTCCAAACACCACCATCTACTGGTCTTCCGTCTATTCCACATAGACACCAATCTGTCTAATTGGCTTCTAACTCCATCGTCATCGTTGGGTTTAAGACATTCGCGCTGCTCGGCTAGGGTTACGAAACGTCTAGCCTTCCTAGGGTGGGTTGTCCACCAAAGGTTTTCGCAATTGCGGTTGTTCTTGCTGTTAACTGTAGTTCGACACCCTTATATACTACCTATTTGAGTAAGGCGAAGCAACCGGCGTATGCTTCACATCAAACGCCAAAATTAGTCAAGTCTCTCAAGAATATTTAATTGTTCTTTATCAAAACGATGTAACGCTCAATAGGGCGAACAACTAACGAAGAAAATATTTAATATTAATTATATTTATTTTGATATTTAAGATAATCTTGTTTCTCAACTGAAAATTAATACGGAAGGAGTTAACAAGTTGGGAAAACCAAAATATTACCTCTCCGTGTCGAGATGATTATATAAACTTAAGTATCCAATGAAAACGTCGACCTTTTTGCCCTCATCCTTTCCCGCGCTTTGCGCTTCCGCATTTCATCCTTACTCTCAACATTATCTTCCTCCATTTTACATACAAAAATCAAATACTCACAAAAAGAAGCGGCAAAAACTTGCTGGCTCTTTACAACCACTTAATTTGACTTAATATCCAACTTCCAAACAGAAATATTTACTGGTAGATAAATTGACAACCCACAAGCAAAGAAAAATTCTCAAGAATGGCTCCCGCAAATTTAATAGTTCTATTTTCATCTAGGTGGGCGTATCTGATTAGATTTAAAATATATATTTTTGAAATTTTTGTTCTGACTGTTATCTACACCTAGAAGGTTTTCAGTCAAACAAACAAGGAGCATAAACACAATAGTGGAAGCTTCAGTCTTTTTTAAAACATGTAAAACAATTATCATCTCTGCAAATAGCTTACACAATTTCTTTTTTACCAATGCCTAACCGTTTCGATTTTTCTTAAGCAATCTTAGCACCAAACAAGTTGGGAAAACCAAAATACTACCTCTCCGAGTCGGGGAAAAGACTTGTATACGACTCAATATAGAAATACTAGAGCAACATTTTTTCGCTTTGTTTTGTCTAACGAGGCTTAAGTCATTGAATAGTTTTCTCTACATTGTCAAAATATATAATCATCCGCTAATCCTAGGTTTCAAAAAATTATTTACAAAGAATATATAAGTTCTATGTTGAATTTTATTCTCTGATGCATACCACTAACCCGATAACGATTAGCCCTTTCACTGATCTAATTGCTACCATGATGCTTTTTTCTATTATAAAATCTAAATCTGATTATTTAAACGTGTATTTAACTTTCGGCTCACTCTGAACCGTTAATGTCTCTTCATTACAGATACGATAATAAAAACCCAAAGTTTACTCCACCTCAGGTCTCAATTATTTACTCTTTCTCTCACTAAGCCTATTGCGGATCAGACTTGATTCAGCCGACAGAATCCAGGCCTTAGCTTTCTTCTTGAAATAACTAAACCAAGGATTATTCTATATACAGATGTAGTATAGCTTAAGTAATATATAAACAGCCATTTCAAATACTAATATTAAAAAACATCCTCGGAATATCAAAATGAAACAGAGCTTTAAAGCTACAAAAGTACTAAATGCATCGTAATTACGAAAAAGATTTCCACATATTCACTTTATATTATCGAAAAAGTGAATATTAAGGTTCTGTAGGATTTCTTAACACATCAAAACAAAGCGAACTGCTAACGCGGCGTACTAGTGTGACAACGGACAGACACACACAGACAAAAAAATAGACTGCTTTTTAACTCTTTCCGTATTAATTTTGAATTGAGAAAAGAGATTATCTTAAATATTAAAATAAATATAATTAATATTTAATATTTTCTTCGCTAGTTGTTCGCCTTATGAGCGTTACACCGTTTTAAAAAAGAATAATTAAACAATCTTAAGAGATTTGACTAATATTGGCGTTTGAAATGAAGCATACGCCGGTTGCTTCGCCTTACTCAAATAGTAGCCCAGTACTTTTAGGGTTTGACCTAGAACATTTGAACATAAAGATGAAAATTGGAACATGTGTTATTTTTGACCCAACAACAAATATACTAAAAGTCCCCTGCTGTAGAGCGCGAGCTTTCGCCGACATCTTGGAAAATGGCCGCCGGGAATGCCAGCTACAATGTATTCCACATTCTTCTTCAAAAATTATGAAAATTGGTACACATTATGACTGAGACCACATGAGCATCATAGAAAAATTTTACAGCTCTGTGTTTGATAGTTTAGTCGCCATATTGGAAAATGGCCGCCGTGAATGCTAGGTACAGTCTATTTTGCCATGTTGTTGGAAAATTATGAAAATTGATAAATATTATAAACAGAGCTGTGTAAGCCTCATAGTAAAATATTGAGGCCATTCATCAGATAGTTTGGCCGCCATGTTGGAAAATGGCTGCCGGGAATGTCATTTGGGTACAGTATATTCTTCAAAAATTATGAAAATTGGTAATAATTATGTGGAAGACCGTCTAAACATCATTATTGAATATTGAAGACGTGCTACTTATAGTTTGGGCGCCATCTTGGAAAATGACTGCTAGAACTACTAAATATATTTCAAACATATAAATCATTTCGAAATTCCTAGATTGAGTAGATGATTTTCATTAACGTAATAAACACCAAAAAATAGCCATCTCCAAGTCGATATTATCGACGCCATCTTTAAAAATTAGCCTAAAAATTATTAGTCTAAATTCTGAGAGAAAGAAAAGTTATTCAAAGCTGTAATTCTCTACATGTTGATTAGGGTATATAATTTAATATGGGGGTTTTTACATTCTCGTGTTGTTAAAGATTAGATTTAAGACAAATCTCTAACAGTTCGTTCAAATTCATCTCGTCAGCCTGAATTGTTTTCACAATAATTGCATGTCAGAGACCTTGATTAGGCGCAGCACCTAGCTGGGGGCTCATCATATTCCAAAATGAACCAGCAGAAACGCCGTCAAGGCACACGGGATCGACCAGCAACCCCGACAAACGCCCCTTGAGCAGGTGACAGAAGCTGGACAGTGGCGGCGCCAGGATATTCTTTGGAGTAGGCTAAAAGTTTCTCACAAATATGGGCCCACTTAATTTTTGTTAAGAAAATTTAAGAATTCATTGTTTAAATTGTTTGTGAGTATTTATTATCGTAACTCTAAACCGGTAACTACGATGACGACGAAATTGTTTATACGCACAATTTTTTGACCGTCCACAAACGCTGACCCCCGCCCCCCCCAGATCACGCTTTTGTCACGATTTCTCAGATCCCTCCCCTAAAAACCACGTCACATTTTTAGGCCCCCACCAACGAAATGTCATCTGTCTTAATTTAAAAATTTAATTTGATCAATTTGAAAAGATACCCTTTTTCCTTGAGTGATATGACGTCCCACTCAGAAATATTTTGGTCGGCTTGAAATTCAATAGTTCTCTTCTGCTAAGCCTCTGATTTAGCTTCAGATTTTTAATGTCTGGTTGTGCTTTTTTTGTAAGCTTCAGAACATTTTCCATAAAGCTTAGTTAAAGGGGCACACTTTATTGGTTTCGACATTGATGGACAAAAACCTTAGTCTAATCGATCATGATATTCAGATTTCAAAAATATGCGAAAGAAACGAAACCATTTTAATCCGAAAAGGGATCCAACTCATCCTAGCTAATGCTAGTGGCGAATAGAATTAGAGGGTTCAAGCTGAAACTACGCGTCCTTAAGGTCCGTTTTCCATCAAGCTTTTCAAGAAGCTTTTGCTTCAAAAACTGAACCAAAACACTAAAGCGAATTCAGAACCCGTTTTCAAACGCGCTTTTTTGGGCGCTTTTCAATCAGATTCGCGTGAAATAATCGAAAAGCTGATATCCTACATGGGTAGATATTTGCATTCGCTTTTATCCTAATAAGCGCTTGACCAGGTAGTCAAGTGGTTACGTTATTTCTCTCGACCAATAGAGTAGTGGCACTCCATGTTAATTTCTCATAGAGCGTAACATAGCCAAGGCATGCAGATGCCATTACTCTATAGATCATCAATATTTTCTAGCGTCATATTTATTGCGATTTTTTTTCTCGAGAGCCGCCGGTTTTAATAACAATAACAATAACTTTATTTCATGGATATTCCTCTCAGTTTACAACTGGTTTACGTAGGAGTCCGGTTTAAGTTAAAAATGTTAATTAAAATTAAACAATATCTTTGACATATTCCAGGATCTTTGTTTTAAAAACAGATATTGAATTAATTCTTTTTATGTCGTGTGGGATAGCGTTCCATAATTTTGTTCCCCAGCTATTTACGGAATAGAAGAATTTGGATTTTGAAACATAGTCTCTATGTACTCGGGACACTTATTGTTAAAAACCTTTTGCTTAAAAATAGCTAAATGCAATGTATGGAGTTGTTTTAATTACATTCAACTACACAACAGGCCTCCTACTGACTTCGTATCAAAATTAATGTTAAATCTGACACCACCCCCAATTTGTCATGGACCGTCACAAATTTCGAAACCCCCTTCCCCCAATAAGAGTGTGACGTAGTTTATTTACGATCCCTTAGACATGTTTATTTTAACGTGAAATTTTTCACATCCTTTTTGTCAGTAGAAACAATGGGCTTTAATAATTTCCCTTCTCAACGAAAGTGGGGCCAAAATATACTACATTAAAATTCAGGGAGTCGCTGGGCCCCTTACGGCGATTATGGGCCCCCAAATTGAAACGAAAAGTAGGCTATAGCCTGTGTCGCCTACCCCTCGTGCCGCCACTGAAGCTGGACACCGTCAGCGGCGAGCCCAGCCAGAAGGTGGTCGGTGACAGGGAAGGATTAGGGCAGCAGGAGGCTCGAGGGGACGGAGGATTTCCCTCCAAGCACATCAGTGCCACACGACCGAAACAATGTATTCGCGACCCTCTTAGGGTTGCCAATAGTGGGTTGAGCCAATTAAGGCAACACCTAGGCGAACGGGCAAGGAACGGTCTGAACCAAGGGCGAACCCAAGCAACTCCCGAACCGGCACACCGAACTCAGGCCCCCTCCGATACAAGAAGCCCTTTTGCTCTGATCCATCACAGCTAGTACAGCGACAATGTCCACGCAATGCTGAGCAAACTAATTCGGATCGTCTACATCCACAGTTCTTTACACAAGAGGTTCCGTAGTTACATATAATGAGTATCAAACGTTGGTCTTTAGTGGCCTGAATGGGACTTAGGATTCGGGATCGCGAACCCATCCCCATTCTTCGCGTTTTAAATGGTTTCCTAGCTATTGAAGTAGCGGAATAGCTTGGTTCTTTTGCTAGACTATCACACCAGAACTGGAACGTCTTCATTCTTAAATCTGAAACCAAAAATACACCAAGAAGAGAATCTCAAATGGACGCATTTGACAAAAAAGGCTCAGAGGACACTTCGTTCATTTACACGCTGTTACTGGATGTGGTTATGATAAGGCAGGGTTTAAAGTAATGACAGATAATCAACATCTTACAAATACGTTGAGAGTTTTTTATGAAAATAATACGTCAACAATAGCTAGGAAACGATTTTATCCCGAACAGTGGGGATGGGTTCGCTATCGCTTAAGTCAAAGGCCCATTCACACCACTCTGATTCCTGCATCAGATATAGCTTTGCTTTTCTTTGTTTCAGATTTTAGGATACGTTCATGAAAATCATACTCAGTAAAAAATATCTGGACACCAGTCTGTACACACTGGCTTCTAATCACCACCGTCACCTGCTCTTTGTCCATCCCACATGGACACCAGTCTGTACACACTGGCTTCTAACCACCACCATCATCTGCTTTTTGTCCATCCCACATGGACACCAGTCTGTACACACTACCTTCTACTCCATCATCATTAAGGTTAAGACGTACGCGGCGATATACTACCTATTTGAGTAAAGCGAAGCAACCGGCGTATGCTTCATTTCAAACGCCAATATTAGTCAAGTCTCTCAAGAATGTTTAATTATTCTTTATCAAATTGATGTAACGTTCAATAAGGCGAACAACTAACGAAAAAAATATTTAATATTAATTTTACTTATTTTAATATTTAAGATAATCTTGTTTCTCAACTCAAAATTAATACGGAAAGAGTTAAAAAGTAGTCCATGTTTTTGTCTGTGTGTTTTCGGTCTATTGTTACACTAGTGCGTCGCGTTAGCAGTTCGCCTTGTGTTGATGTGTTAATAAATCATACAGAACCTTAATATTCCCTTTTCCATAATATAAAGTGAATATGTGGAAGTATTTTTCGTAATTACGATGCCTTTAGTAGTTTTGTAGCTTGATAGCTCCGTTTCATTTTGATATTCCAAGAACATTTTTAATATTATTATTTGAAATGGCGGTTTATATATTACTTAAGCTATACTACATCTGTATATAGAATAATCCTTGCTTTAGTTATTACAAGAAGAACGCTAAGGCTTACACTATGTCGGTTAAATCAAGTTATTCTACAGGGCCGGTAGGCCCTTGTTGATTTGACTTGATACCGTTTTGTAACGTTAAAGTAATATTCACCCGCTTTTGCTAATTTCCTATGGAGATTAACATGGGTTTTTCGTGATCTTTCCCCACCGCTAACTTAAAAACTACAGCGAAGTTACTTTTCGGAATTATCTTAAATTAACAATTAAGTATTCAGGATGTGCTATCAGCCAGTTTGATCAAAACAATTAAGTCTAAGTATGTTAATTTTAGTTAATTACTGAAGTACGGCTTTGACCATCGTGATTGGACATAATAATTAGCTAGATCTCTTGGAAAACTCAGTGTTACTACGTATCTGTAGTGTGGTGGTTATCACGTCCGCTTCACACGCGGAAAGTCCTAGGTTCGAGCCCAGGTAGATTCATGTTTTAACCATCGTGATTGGACATAATAATTAGTTAGATCTCTTACAACTACAACGTGTCTGTGGTGTAGTGGTTATAATAAATATTTAACAATTATTTCACTTCACTTGGTTTAATAATGTGACATAGGTAGCATACTTTTTCCCTTCTTTTAAAACCATTAAAATAAGTAATATTAGAAGTTCAACAGATTTTCAAAAAAAAAGATGTTAAAAGCCACTGTAAATGGTGCTTAAATGCCTAATATTCTCTTAATACTTCCAAATAATTTTAGTAAATGGCGTGAATTGATCATAGAAATGGGGTTAAAGTACACCGTAAATGATGTCTTTTTTGGCACTGGAAAAAACAGCATATATGGTGTTTGAATGCACCTTTATATTTTAGAGTGCAAATGTATGACGGTAAAGCAAACATAATTATTCAAAATTTAATTACATTAAGACTGAAGTGACAGATATTATATAAAAACGTCTTGGTTTGGACCAAGGCCGAAAAAGCAAACGATATGTGTGAGGTTTATCAATTGACTGAAGTTTCAGATATTGAAATTTTTTTCTAGTTATTTTTATCCACTCAATGCTTAATCAATATTTAATTCAATCAACTGATTTTACTGTTAATCGATCTAGTCCCTCTAAATTAATTGAAAAAATTACATATCTACGCTTTTTCAAGAACAATTACATTTTCCGAAAACATTTTATCATGAAATTAATTGTTATTGAAAAAGCGTAGATATGTAATTTTTTCAATTAATTTAGAGAGACTAGATCGATTAACAGTAAAATCAGTTGTTTGAATTAAATATTGATTAAGGATTGAGTGGATAAAAATAACTAGAAAAAAATTTCAATATCTGAAATTCAGTCAATTGATAAACCTCACACATATCGTTTGTTTTTTCGGCCTTGGTCCAAACCAAGACGTTTTTATATAATAACCATAACAGGCCTAGTGAACTAAAGAGTGAATAATTGAGGCCCAAGGTGTAGTAAACTATGGGTGTCGATTTTCGTGACTGTATTGAAGAGACATTAACGGTTCAGAGTGAGCCGAAAGTTTAATACACGTTTAAATAATCAGGTTCTATTATAATAGAAGAAAAGATCATGGTGGCAATTAGACCAGTGAAAGGGCTAATGGTAAACGGGTATAAGCTACGGAGTGTTCATTCTTTTTATGGTGCGCAAGACTCTCAGTGCGTCTAGCCACAAATCAGCTTTCGTGTTATTTAATGTTAACACTCATGTTGGCAAAATAAGAGTATTATTGAGGTGAGACGATAGCGTTTACACTGTAAACCAGTTGTGAATGTAGCTATGAGTATATAGGGTAAACAGCTGAACGTAGACAATTGGGCCTTTACAAACACATAAAGTTTATATCTCTCCAAAATTTATACACTTCATTTCCTGTTCTTTTCCCCATTGACTGATTTCCATGAGTCCAAGATTTGTCCTTATTGGATGTAAAATGTCGTCTGTGAACGCGCATACAATCCGAAATAAAACATACGAAGTACTCTAACTATGTAATTTAAATATAATGGCAGTTTTATTCACGCAATTTACAAACATTGTCTAGTTCCGATAAAATAACAACAAAAACTATTACAACAACTGAGTTTTCTTCCCGTATGTTTGCTTATTTATACAATAAATTTTCAATAGTGAAAAACATGTTAGCCTAATATTTGATTACAAGAAATCGCCTTTTGTTACATAGCTTGCTAAAAATCATATTAGTTAAAACATAGTCGTGAACATCCCAGTGTCCTTTAAAGTACCCTTTAAATTATAATTAAGTTGAATTGTCCAGTGTTAGTTGACAAATCTTCGAGGCGGGTAGCTGAAGGATTCGATCGGCTGTTCGTACGGAGACCACTCTGACACATCCGTCGGTCCCAGGGTGTGCTTCTTGAATGCGCCCTAATTTCCATTTCGTAGGCGGGAGATCGTCATCCTTGAGAAGCACCAGATCATTGATTTGAAGGTTACGTTTAACTGTCTGCCATTTAGGACGTTGCTGTAGTCGCGTTAGGTATTCATTCTTCCAACGTCTCCAGAAATGTTGCAAGAGATGCTGGCCCAACTGCCATCTAGTTAGTCGATTCGTTTTGGAATTTGTGAGGTCGGGTTCCGGGATATCCGTCAAAGCGTCGCCAATAAGGAAATGCCCGGGTGTTAATGCTACCAAGCTATCTGGATCGGTCGAGAGTGCTGACAGCGGTCTGGAGTTTAAACATGCCTCAATTTGGCATAGTAGTCATTTCTTCAAATGTTAGTGCCGTAAGTCCCACGACTCTCTTCAGATGATATTTTACAGATCGCACACCGGCTTCCCAGATGCCTCCAAAGTGCGGTGCGGATGGTGGGTTAAAGTGCCATTGAATGCCTTCTTCTGTGGCCCATCGTGAAATTGCAGTTCGACTGGATGGCAGTGTTGTGAACTTGAGGAAATTTCGAAGTTCTTTGTTGGCGCCTTGAAACGTGGGCCCACAGTCGCTTTAGATGTCCGAACTCTTTCCTCTGCGTGCAATGAATCGTCGAAGTGCGGCTAGAAAGGCTTCGGTGGTCATGTCACTGACAACTTCGACATGTATGGCTCGGGTTACGAAGCAGACAAAGAGTGCAATGTACGCCTTGAATGTTTTTTGTCCTCGAATCTTCATGGCCTTGAGTACGAATGGCCCGGCGTAGTCCACACCGCATTTTAGAAAAGCTCTGGCTGGATTGACACGAGCGGCTGGTAAGTCCGCCATTTGTTGTTGAAGAGTGACTGCCTTCTGTCTGACGCATGGGATACAGCGGCGAATGTGAAATCTCACGGCATCTCTTAGACCGCAAATCCAGAATCTTCGCTGAATGACAAAGGCCAGTAGTTGAGGCCCCGCATGCAGATGTCTCAGATGTTCGTAGACAATGATCAACTCAGTTAATTTGTTTCTCCGGGGAATAATCATCGGATGAACCCGGTCAGTGTTGATTTTAGCGTGGCGAAGACGACCTCCGACTCATAGCATCCCATCTACGTCAATAAATGGATTCAGTGAGAGTAGTTTACTTTTCGGCGGGATTGGTTGAGATTTCTTGAGATTGCATAGCTCTTCAGTGAAGTTTTTTGTTGGACGGACTGAACCCAATATCTCAAGGCGGAGTCTATTTCGGGCGTGGTTAATGGGCCTACGATTCGGTCTGATTTCGGAGTGCGTGTGTTTGTTATGAATCGACGAACGTATGCCGTAGTTCGCAATAACGTGTTCAAGGATGAGAACTTGTCTAGTAAAGATGTGTCAGTTGTTCCATGAGTTGCCGTTACAGGAAGTGGTCGGGCTTCGGTGAGACACTCGTCAGTCTCCTCCAAAGGGATTTGTCCATGAAATGTCGTAGTCTCATCGAGCCAACGAGGTCCCTGCCACCAGAGATTATGATTTTGAAGCTCAAGTGCTGATATCCCTCGGGAGGCGCGGTCCGCAGGGTTGTGCTCGCCTTTAACATGATGCCATTGAACTCCAGTGACTGAACCCTGGATCTCAGATACTCGATTAGCTATGAAGGTGCGCCAGCGTTGTGGAGGAGAGGCCAACCATCCCAAGACAGTCATCGAGGCAGTCCAACAGTGCGTTTCAGGAGCCTTGGTTTTCAGTGCATCATGTATGATCTTCATTAGGTGGATAAGGAGAACTGCGCCGCAAAGTTCCAATTTAGGTAGGGACACCTGTTTTAGTGGAGCCACCTTGGTCTTCGCTGCTATTAGATGCGTTTGAGCCTTGCCGCCCTGAACAGTCCGTAGGTATACAGCGGCAGCATAAGCCTTTTCTGACGCGTCGCAAAACCCATGAAGGCTGACTTCTTGAAATCGTTTTTGTGCTACATGCCGCCGGATACTGAGTAGTCGAGTGTCTGTTAAGTCAGTCTGGAATGCCTTCCATCTCTGGATTACAGTGTAAGGTAGTTCATCATCCCAATCGAGTTTGAGTTTCCATAGATCTTGAAGGAGTATTTTCATCTTAATGATCACCGGCGCTAATAATCCCATTGGATCAAAAACCTTCGCTACTTCCGAAAGCACAATTCGTTTGGATAATGCTGGCTGCTCTGGTGATACGGTCACAGCAAATGAGAAGGAGTCCGTCCCCGGTGTCCATAGGAGACCAAGAGTCTTGATGCGTTCGGTATTGTCAAGTGTCAATGGTCCTTGAATCTCCCGTAGTTCAGCAGGTAGCGATGTGAGCAATGCAGGATCGTTAGATGCCCATTTTCTAAGTTGAAACCCAGCTTCTGAGGACGCCTGGCGTAGCTCATTTTGAAGTTGAAGTGCTTGATTAGTATCTTCAGCCCCGGACAGCAGATCATCAACGTAGAAGTCTTCTGTTAACGCGTGTGCCGCCTTGGGGAATTTATACTGTACATCGGTTGCAAGTTGCTTTAGAGTTCGTGTAGCGAGGAAAGGTGCCGAAGCTGTTCCGTATGTGACGGTTAGAAGCTTATAGTCTCGTGGAGGTTCAGAGGCGTTGTCACGCCACACTATTCTTTGTAAGTTGGTATCTTCCGGATGTACAAGAATCTGCCTATACATTTTCTCAATGTCTGCCGTTATGACGACTATATGCATCCTGAAACGAATCAACAGGAATATTAAGTCATCCTGAGTTTTGGCTCCAACCAGAAGCCGGTCGTTAAGAGATAGTCCATTGGTAGATTTTGCGGAGGCGTCAAAGACTACTCCAAGCTTCGTGGTGGTACTGGACTCTTTCAAGACTGCATGGTGAGGTAAATAGAATCCCTTCTGAACTGCATGATTTTCTCTGGTTAACAGTGACATTTGACCCAATTTGATGTATTCATTCATAAATGTCCGGTACTGAGTGTACAAGTCGGGATTTGATTGTAGACGTGTTTCTTGGTTTATAAATCGTCGAACCGCCATTCGTCGCGAATCTCCAAATTCTAACGGTCCATTGATCGGGAGCCGAACGACGTATCTTCCATCTTTGTTCCGCTTTGTGAATTTGACGAAGCTTTCTTCATACTGACGTTCTTGTGGGGTGAGCATTCGCTTCGGACAAATCTCTTCCAATTCCCAAAATCTAGCAAGTTGCTCGTCGATTGTACATGAATGAACTTAAATTGAGGGAGTCTGTTCGGTAGAATTCGTTCCTCCAGTCGTTCCGCAAATTACCCATCCAAAGATTGTATTAAGAGCTCCGGCTGTGCCTGGTCTTCCCTTGCGAATGCCATCTCGCATTAAGTTTAGGTATACGTCGTCACCCAATAGTACGTCGATCGGGCCGGGCTGATAGAACGTTGAATCTGCCAGTTTCAACCTCTTAATATGGGTCCAGGAACTTGTATTAATTGGTAGATTTGGCAAGTTGCCAGTGATTGTCTTCAGAATCAATGGCTTGACCTTGATTGAACCGGTGCCGTCGCTTGATCTGATATGAAGTTGCACACTCCCACGAGACGTGCCGATTCCGATAGCGCCAATGCCTCCAACTGTTACATTATGTCGTGTTCGTTTAAGTTGTAAGGTTCTGCAGCATTCCTCGGTAATGAAACTCGCCTGGGACCCAGAATCCAACAGTGCGCGAATTGAGTGTTGTTGACCATTGGTAAGCTCTATCTGGACTATGGCCGTGGCTAAGATGACTTGCGCTACTGGGTTGGATTCTCTAGAGGTGTGGCTTTTAACTTCAGTTGTTGGTCGTTCAGATTCTTGTGATGAATTAATGGTTCGATGCAGGAGCGTGTTGTGTTTCATCAGGCATTTTCGACAATTTCCGGATTTACAATTCTGGAACTGATGATCGTTTCGCAGGCAATTGTAGCACAATGAATGCTGCTTAACAATTTTCCATCTGTCGTCGATAGTGGATTTGATCAATGACTCACATCTATAAACGGCATGTGATCCTCCGCATATGGTACAAATATCTCTGACTGCGCCATGATGTGTGATTGTGCTCTTCCGTTGGTGGCTTATAGGGACGACCTTGGACTTGTGCGCATGGGTAGAGGCTGAGGCCAATAGTGCCCGGGCTCGTTGCTCGAGAAAAATTGTAAGCTCATTAAATGTTGGTCTTGTGGTAGTTATAAGAGACAGTTCCCACTGCTTCCTTGATTCTGAGTCGAGTTTCTCTTTGACTATATGAAGAAGTATGGCATCCCAATCTTGGACAGGCTCATTGAGTACTCGTAGAGAGCGGATGCATTCGGTCGTAGTATCCAGGAGACTCCGAATCGCTGTTGCGGACTCGTCCTTGACACTGGGTTGGTGAAACAGTCTCTTGATCTGTGCATCGATGATCTCTCTGGTGTTTTTGTATCGACCCAATAGAATGCTCCATGCTTCGTTATAATTGGCAATGGTTGTCAAAAATGATTGAACGAGGACGGCTGCCTCACCACGGAGGGATGATTTCAGGTATTGTAGTTTTTGAGCTCCCGATAACGATGAATTGTGAACTGTGGCCGTAAAGAGGTCATGGAATGTGAACTACTCTGTATAATTACCACTGAATATTGGAAGCTCCATTTTCGGAAGTTTGATGTCCGCTGTTGTTTGTGCTGTTATGGGTTGTGGAGCTACCCTCTGGTGTGCGATAAGTAGTCCAGTGAAGAACATGCTTAGTTCTTCCGCCCGTGTAATGAGGTCGTTGTATTCCTTTTCATTTGCATCAAACGTGGCCACTGTGCATATTTCTACGATGGCCTCTTTTACGTTTTCTAATTCAGTTAAGACCTTGTCCGTCCTATCTTGATATGTCTTGACAGCAAGATCCCCAAGCGGTTGAGTTGTATGAGTGACGCGGATACCTTCTAACCTGGTTATCTGCCCTTTGATAGCCCGACGTTTATTCAATAAGACGTCCATGACTTGTGGTAGAGTTGTGCTTGAATTCAGTACTTATGTTCCAATCAGACTGCTTCTATACGCATGAATTGCGGCCAGTTCTCCCAGATGAGTTTAGTTGCTCACTGATGTTTGCGAGATATCCGGCTCGACGGACCAGAAAATGAACGCGCATACAATCCGAAATAAAACATACGAAGTACTCTAACTATGTAATTTAAATATAATGGCAGTTTTATTCACGTAATTTACAACATTGTCTAGTTCCGATAAAATAACAACAACAACTATTACAACAAATGAGTTTTCTTCCCGTATGTTTGCTTATTTATACAATAAATTTTCAATAGTAAAAAACATGTTAGCCTAATATTAGATTACAAGAAATCGCCTTTTTTTACATAGCTTGCTAAAAATCATATTTGTTAAAACATAGTCGTGAACAGTCTGCTTTACTGTATATTCACAATGCTTGGAATACTGCTTCAATAATTCGTAAATGTTTACCTCTCCGTGTGACGTATGTCACGGAGAGGTTCTAAAATCGACAAGCATGTCTGTGGGTGTGTGTGGGTGAGTGTGTGTGTGTCTGTCACACCCCACGTGACCGCGTTCGCAGTTTGCGTTTCGGAGGAAACGTGTTCCCAATTTCCGGACTGCATTGACAGTTCACGTAAATTAGGAATATTGTGTTTGTCTCCGCTGGCTATTCTACTTGAGTTTCCACACCACCAGTTTTGGTTTTCGTCCACTCCACATGGACACTATTCTGTATTTGCTGGCCTCCAAGTACCACCATCTTCTGTTCTTCGTCAATTTCACCTTGACACCAGCTTCTTTGCACCACCATCTTCTGTTCTTCGACAATTCCACATTGACACCAGCTTCTATGCACCACCATCTTCAGGTCTTTGTCCATTCCACATGAACGCCAGTCAGTACATTCTGGCTTCTTCTCCTTCGTCATCGTTTGGTTTCAAGATATATGCGGCTATCGGCTAGGGTTACGAGAAACGTCTAGCCTCCCAATATTGCAGATTCTGAACAAAATCTACTTAAAAGCAAAATGCAGCCGTAAATTTTTGTACGGGCCCGTATATACCCCTCCCCTCGGTAGTTCTGTACAACAAAATCTCGCTGCGGGGGCCAGCGCCCAGCGGACAAGTTTTACTTTTGTCTTTCGTTCCGACTGTCTTTAGACAAGCATAGAAGGAAAAAATTCTACATAGTATGAGAAGTTCAGAGTTTAGCCTATACCCAGATAGGGTGCCCTCTAGGAATTAAGTATTGAAGCTGTCTAGATTTGAAGTTTTTCTGGTGCAGCTCTTTTATTATTCGGCGGAATTAATTGAAAATTATTTTAATCGATACAGCTCAAAATTGTCTTTCAAATGACAAATTGGGCATATAATTTTTTTTGATTTGTAAGAGGTGGTCTTGAATAACGTTATCCGTAACTTCACCCTTGGGAAAACATTTTCTGAGTTAAATATTGAGTTAAAAATGATATAAACTATATTAATTGCTAGGAGAAGGTTTGAACTATAAGTGAGTACAATTTTATCCGTATGGGGCTATTATTTTGAACACTGGACTCGAACTAAAACTAGCCATTTTGGTTCGTCTTCAGTGGTCTTCCCCCTTTAGGAAATTGGATCAATATACGGGCTACAATACAAAACCATTATTAGGGACGGTGGCTCATCGGTACATAGAAAACTTCAGGAAAATGTATCTTACGGGCACGAAATAAGTAAAAGCGAATGCGCAAATCAGATTGTGCGAAATTATTAAATTATTACTTATTGGGAAAAATGCCATATACAAAGCTGCCCTATGTCAATCCAGGATCGTAAGGTTAGGCAAAGAAATGCGATCCGCCATAAAAAACGTAGCCCAAGAACAGAAAAAAGAAATGGATGGTAGAGATTGTAATCTCAAATTAAACTTCGACCTGGTTGATCTTCACCAAAAATACGCGGATATGCTAAGAAAAGATGTAAGGAATGTCCATAACCATGTTTTCGGTCGGCATAAAAACTGTCGAGAGTACTTCGGCGATAAAAAAGGCCAACGTTGCTTGGAACTTCTAACGAAACCACTGGAAATGCACCTCTCGGAAGCTTCTCGGAGAGTTCAAGCTTGGATGAAGAATAGTTACACTTGAATATATCACTCGTAGTATAACGTGTGCTTCTGGCCGCGGTCGCGGATGCGCATTAGAGGGGTTCGAAATGATTATTTTTTGGTTTCCGTTTGTTACGTCTTCTGCTCTGATTCCGTCTGAATTTGAAAAATAAACGGCGGTTAGGGTTAAGATCGTTTTCAGTGGCTTTTGTTTATGCGGTGATTTGTGATTATGGAAGTTTTAAAGATGAACTATTATTCTTCAAATTCTTATAGTAGGTGATTTTATACTTTAAATATAATTACCTTCTATAATAAAAGAAACCAGTAAAGTTCATGTTTAAATAGCCCTAGGCCTTGGCTAAACTAAACACGTGTTTCTTGTTTGTTACGGGAGTTTCATATTTTCACACTACGTGGCGCGAAGGTCGCGTAAGCCATTTGTGGTCCAAAAATTTGTCGACTGATATATCCAAGTGTAACTATTCTTCATCCAAGGTTCAAGATTTAGCTTCTTGGCTTTTAGAGGACGAAACGAACAATTTCGCAGAGAACTACATGTCAATAGTGGCTATAGCTGTCGGTGGAAAACAAGTATATTTCAGCAGAAGAGGCTCCTATTTTACAAGATGCACCTTTGCTGGTCTCCAATTCCAAATGGAAAGAATGTGGTACGCTAGTGTTCTTAGAGCCATCACCCTGAAAAGCCCGTTCCTCACTGTTAAAAACTCGCTGCTAGAAATCAAAAACAAAAGAAGTGGAAAAGAACATCCTTATTGAAGCAACTGGAGGCGCCCATAGAACAGAAAGACAAAGTAGCCGAGGAGCCTCGCACAGTAAAATATAATGGTGTTCAAAGAGTTTATATAGGGTTTATGTTTTTCTCAGCAGTAACTAAATGGTTTAAAAGGGTCGGCTTCAAAAACAGTAAACCATTACTGGTTTAAAACAACATTGATAAACCTTTTCTGGTTTATAATAACAAATGCCGAGGATCTGTGAAAAAATGGTTTCAATGTAGTAACTTTCAAGATAACTCCGTGATGGTTTAAAAATGGTGCATGTAAAAAAACAGCAAACCATTACGGGTTTGAAAGTGGTGCATAGAAAACAGCAAACCATTACTGGTTTAAAAGTGGTGCGTGCAAAAAACTGCAAACCATTGAGGGTTTCAAAGTGGTACACGCAAAAGCAACAAACCATTAGTAGTTTTAATATTTTTTACCTCTCCGAGTGACGTATGTCACGGAGAGGTTCAAATTTTGACGTGTGTGTCTGTCTGTTGTTATTGACTTACACCCCAGGGGACCGCGTTCGCAGTTCACGGAAATTTGGATAATTGTATTCCACTTACATGGGTGTAACTTCATTGTCTGTTTAACACCACCATCCTCTGGTCTTTTGTCCATCCCACATGGACACCAGTCTGAATTTACTACCAGTAAGTACAGACTGGTGTTCATGTGCGATGGACAAAAGGCAAGATGATGGTAGTGTTTAGGGACCAGTAAGTACAGAATGGTGTCCATGTGCAATGAACTAAAGATCAGATGGTAGTGGTTTTTAGAAGCCAGTATGCACAGACAGGTGCCCATGTGGGATGGGCCAAAGACCAGACGATGTTGGAGTTTAGAAGCCAGTAAGTGTAGACTGGTGTCCACGTGGGATAGACAGTCTGGTTTCTATCTTCATCATCACCCTTAAGATTAAGTCATTAGCGGTGATCGGATAGGGTTACGAGAAATGTCCAGCCTCCCAAATGTGGAGCTTCCACCAATGGTTCACGCAATTGCGCTGTTCTTGTCCATAGCTGAGATTTGAAACCTCTGTATACTACTGATTTGAGTAGCGCGAAACAACAGGCGTATCCTTCCTTTCAAAAGTCAATATTAGTCAAATCTCTCAAGAATGTCTAATTATTCTTTTTTAAAACGATGTAACTTTCAATTAGGTAAAATTCTAACGAAGAAAATATATAATATTAATTGTATTTATTTTAGTATTAAAGATAATAACGTTTTCTTTCGTCACCATACAAAATCGGCAAATTCTCCCCGAACTAAAACAAGCATTAAATCCTGCTAGTTTATGTAGCCCCAAGTTGTCGCCTGAAAATACTGAAAAAGTGGCCCTAATATTTTTTCCCATACATTCGATAAAAATTCCTTCCCTTTCCATTACGTTTAGATCAAAAACGAGAGGTTCAGGTACCGCGTACCAGCTGAATTCTTTAATATCGCGTGATTTAGCCAAAAAACTAGATTAATATCTCTTAGTTTCGATCTTTATTTTGAGTGCAAGTTCAAGATTGAAAAATAACAGCCTAGTAATTCATGTTTCCCGCGCTTTGATCCAAGTGGATTTGCCGTTTCAAATTCATCAATATATATTTGTAAATGCAGTGTTTCTATTGAGAAATTTGAATTTCGGTCAATAATTGTTTTGGATATTTCGCCTTGAAGGAAGTGACCAATGCATCCATTTGGAATTTTAGCCAAATCTTGATGTTTTGACAGCTGTATATCTGAAGAATACAACTTTTGAATCACTTTTATAATAGGAACATAGTGAAAATGTGGTTTCTTTTCCTTATCTATCGGTTGAGGAAATGTAATTTGTACTGCTTCTACTAATCCATAATCTGACTTGCACAAAGCTCTAAATTTATCGTTAGAGTTTAAGCTTTCAAATGCTTCTCGAACTTCAATATTTTTTGAGAATAATTCAGCTTCGTCAATATCACTTTTTTTGGAACGGACAATTTTTAAGACACTTTCCTTCTTTGTGCTTAAAATTTGTTCGCAAATCATAAGTAAATCATTCGTAAGTGACTCCTAAACCGTTCTGGGAAGATGATGCGTTTCTTGATATTTAAGTATAATTTTTAATAAGGTGTCCCTTATTACAGGAGATCCAAATTGCCTTTCATTTCTTGTTTTATCGAATTCAGGGTCACATTCTATGTCAATTAAATCGTCCACAAATTTAGAACTTTCTTCTTCATGAGGCCTATCTGTCTGACTATCAGTTATTCCGCTTGAATTATGAAGAAATCTTTGATGTTTATACCTAACATGATGCTAATACGCGGTTATTTTGTCATAACTCTCCCACAATTATCAAGTCCACAATCTAGGCCTATATTGAAGTTGCGATCGTGGGAGTGCTTATTCTGCATATGAGTTAATAGAGTCTGAAATTTTTTGGTGACCGAACACAGTTGTACAGTCCAGATTCCGCCATACTCGTTTACCATTTAACTGCTGGACTTTTATTAAAATACTGAAATCTGATCAAGAAACGAGAAAAGGGGTTATGAAGAATGTCAAATTTCTAGCAAAGTTTGCTTAACTCCACAGTTAAATTCGCTTTACTAAAGGTCTAATCTACATGAGAGCGCGTATTTCCTTCTTTTTTTATGATCAGCAGGGCTTGTGACAAACCCCTTCTATTCTCTGGACGGTGTTGCGAACATTAAAATGATAAGTGGAATCTAATGGTTAATCCTGAGCAGGCCTGGCACAGATTATCAGTTCCAGTTTCACTCTTATGGTTATGACAGGATAGTTATGGGTTAGGGAAAAGTGAGGTCGAAAGGTCAATTGTGTAACATTTCAGATTCGATACAGCGAACGGGAGCAAAACCAAAAGTTCGCCCTGGGGCTGCCCATAATCCTGGATTTTTAGTCCTAGGCTCGTTCTTGATTCTGGGCAGACTTTTCGCAGTCGTGGACTCCCGGCTCCTTAATTTCGTGGTAAAGCACGTGACTTGTATCGTCACAAATCAAGATGGCGTCTGAGGCACCGGTGGCAGTGAACGAAAGAGAACTCGAAATTATAATGGAGTTTTTGGAATCTTCTTCATCGTCTGACGAAGAAATGAATATTGCTAACGTTTGCATGGGAGTTGGCAGATATTTTCGAGTTAGTATATTGCATTATGTATGCGCTGTTGTTAGCAATTACACTGCGTACGAATTTAAGACATTCTTCTGAGTGAAGAAGGCTTTTCATGAGCAACTGACCGCATAGTTCGAAGCTTCAGAGTTCTATCCCAAAGAAAGACCACAAGATAATTTGTCAACCCTTGTCATAAATAACCATTGGCACTTTATCATCATAGGCATTTGGGTAAAATAATTTACTAAAGGTAAATATTTCATGGTGGTGGCCGGGAACTGATGTCGCGTTAAAAAACACATATTAGGTTTTCTATGGTTTGTTGGACACCGTAGAGAGACTCTTGTTGAAATTTCAGACCGTTTTAATATCACTAAAAACTCGGTGCGAAACATAATCACGCGAGTTAATGCGTACTTGGATTCTATTTCAAAAAGTATCATTTGCTGGCCAAGAGATCCATCACCGATAATGGAAGGATTCCATTCTATTGCATAGATTCCACAGGTACTAGGTATCTCATATATTCACTGTTCATCTGGTACGTGATCCACGAGGCTCATTATGAAAGGACAACCCTTTATGCGAAAGGGGCAAATTATCTGTTGATCACGCAGATGGCATATATTTCCAATAATTTTAAACATTACACTCACATAATCTTAGGTGCAGTTGACGGCAGTCATGTCGTAACAAACGCCCCACATAGCAAGCCAAAGACGTATTTTAATCGCAAGAAGGAATACTCAATTCAGGTAGATTAGAGTCAATTTTACAATACCCTCGCTAGCTTAAATGACAAGATCTGTAATGGTCACGCTTGTTAAAAGTTTCAGTTCATCTCTGATAGCAACCATCGTTTATGGGACATATTTTGTGGCTACCCTGGTTCCGTATATGACGCTCGAGTCTATGCAAATTCGTTTATCTACCCTAAAGTATGCTAAAGAAGATACAACCAAACAAAAGAGGTGGCTTGGATGATCTATCCCCAGCCTTAACAAGGCCTTGTCAGCAATAATCGCGGCACCCGTAGCAAGAATAATAAACCTATCGTTTAGTCATGGTATCTTCCCAAAGCTCTGGAAAATAGCGAAGATAACACCCATTTTTAAATCTGGATATAAATGCGAAGTACAAAACTATCGCCCAATATCAGTTTTGCCAACTCTGTAACTTATCTGCGAAAAGTTAGTTTACAGAAACATAAATGACTATTTGGAAAAACATGAGGTATTATACCGGCTACAGTCTGGTTTTAGAAGCAAACATTCAACAATTTCGTGTATTTTTAACCTATTTGAGAACCTTCTAGAACACTTAAGCCTTTGAGACAGTCCAACACGCTATTTTGCCAATAGATTTGGAAAAATCGGGAGTCACTGGAAAAGCGCTAGCGTGAAACAAAAATTATCTCCAGGACAGGGAGCAGAGTGTTTGCCATAATGGCTTCTCCTCCAAAAAGCTTACCATTACCCACGGAGTTCCTCAAGGCAGTGTTCTGGGCCCATTGCTATTCAATTTATATACTTCAAAAATCCACGAAGCGCTCGAGCACACGGAAGCTCATGAATATGCTGATGACACCGCCATAATAGCCGCCAACAAAAACCTAAAAAATCTAATAATAGACGTCGATAACGATTTAGATAAACTGAATAAGACGTTAAAATCCAGGGGACTGTTAATAAATCTAGAGAAAACTAAATGATGAGATTACACTCTAAAAACATTGACAGCATCTATAAAGGACGAATCATGCGTGTGCAATCTTTTAAATACCTAGGACGTACAATTAAACTGGACTCACCAGATAGACTACATTACGAAGAAGGTCCGATCCAGGATTTGGCTCTTAAAACCACTATAGAACAGCTTAGATATCGATACATTACGGATGCTATACATTGCGTGCATTCAGCCGATAATAGACTATGGAAATATCTTCTACTCTAACGCTAGTAAAACAATACATGCACAACTGCACGCCTTTATACTTCCTGCTCAAAATTAATTGCCAAAGCCACAAAGTACTCATCGGCCACACTAACTAACCGCTAAAAAAGACACACCTTATCAAAGATACCAGATGGCTATCTTAATATTAATGTATAAAATCAAAAATGGGCATGTTCCCCAGTGTCTATTACTTCATTTCCCTAAATTACTAAAACGCAGTATGCGTAATGAATTAAATTTTTATGTTCAAACTTTTAACTCTTAAGTATAGAAATAAGAGCACTAAACACAAATTCGTCAGCCTTTGGAATGACCTACACAACAATATTAAAGGCTAAACTTCTATAAATACTTAATATATCCTGTGCCGTTTTGTACAACTGGTCCCAAGACCGCAGTGACAACGACATGGAAGCTATATTATGTGATGAAACATGTAATGGTTAATCAGGCATGTGTGACTATATAGATCGTCCAATTGATGTGGAGTGTGGTGTTCCTCCGACACGACAAGAACTAAAAAAACGAAATGCCCTAGTCAACACCTAAGCCAATGCCCAGTAATTTGGTTACTTGAAATATCTTAATTATTTATGATTTGTATATAATTACCCGTCAAGCGAACATAAAGTGATCAAAATAGAACAAATAGTATATAAATTTTTTTTAAATGGTTTATTTGTGGTACACAAGAAAATCTACACAATTCCGGCTGATAAAAATCAACTTGGAGATTACTAGTTTGTTTCAAAATATTCTCAGAATATTCTAAGTGTTTCATTTGCATAGTGTAATGTGTTGATCATGTGATGGAAAGGGCAATTGTAGTGTTCGAGAATAAATGCACAATTTGATTAACTTTAGCCACTTTAATTTCCGATGCATTCCATATGTCCATAAATAAATCTATATCTTTGAGATTGAAGTTACTATTTAAAACGCACTTTTAATCTCACAGTAGAAAAGAAACATTTGTGTTGTGTAATTAAAGTTGTTTTACAATCGTCTATTCTACAGGGCCGGTAGGCCCTTGTAGATATGACTTGATACCGTTTTGTAACGTTAAAGTAAAATTCACATGCTTTTGCTAAATTTCCTAAGGAGATTAACATGGGGTTTATCGTTATGTTTCCCCACCGCTAACGTAAAAACTACAGCGAAGTTACTTTTCGGTAGTATCTTAAATTAAGTATTCAGGGTGTGCTATCAGCCAGTTTGATCAAAATAATGAAGTCTAAGTATGTTAATTTTAGTTATTTACAGACGTACGGCTTTGACCATCGTGATTGGACATAGTAATTAGCTAGATCTCTTGGAAAACTCAGTGTTACTACGTATCTGTAGTGTGGTGGTTATCACGTCCGCTTCACACGCGGGAAATCCCAGGTTCGAGTCCAGGTAGATACATGTTTTAACAATCGTGAATGGGCATAATAATTAGCTAGATATCTTGGAAAACTTAGACTTACCACGTGTCTGTGGTGTAGTGGTTATAATAAATATTTAACAATTATTTCACTTCACTTGGTTTAACAATGTGACATAGGTAGCGTACTTTTTCCCTACTTTTAAAACCATTAAACTAAGTAATATTAGAAGTTCAACAGATTGTCTAAAAAAGATGTTAAAAGCCACTGTAAATGGTGAATAAATGCCTAATATTTCCTTAATACTTGCAAATAATCTTAGTAAATGGCGTGAATTGATCATAAAAATGGGGTTAAAGTACACCCTAAATGATGTCTTTTTTGGTACTGGAAAAAACAGCATATATGGTGTTTGAATGCACCATTATATATTTTAGAGTGCAAATTTATGACGGTAAAGAAAACATAAAAATGTATGTCGGTAAAGCAAACATAATTATTCAAAATTTAATTACATTAAGACTGAAGTGCCATATATTATATAAAAACGTCTTGGTTTAGACCAAGGCCGAAAAAACAAACAATATGTGTGAGGTTTATCAATTGACTGAAGTTTCAGATATTGAAATTTTTTCTAGTTATTTTTATCCACTCAATCCTTAATCAATATTTAACTCATTCAACTGATTTTACTGTTAATCGATCTAGTCCCTCTAAATTAATTGAAAAAATTAAATATATCTACGCTTTTTCTAGAACAACTACATTTTCCGAAAACATTTTATCATGAAATTAATTATTTTGAAGGGATTTCGTGTCGACAATTACTAACTTGTGAGCACCTTGACCGACATAGTTTTAATTGTCGCTGGCTTGACAAATTTTCAAGTTTGCACCAAAAGAAGTTTATATCTGTTTTAAGTTGTTGATAAGACTGTCGTTTACAGTGAATGTCGTCTACTTAAGACAAAGCAACAAAGTTTATCCTATGTGGTAAAGGGTAAAGATCACATAAACAGAAATACTTCTCAGTACTTGTTATGTTCATTTCCCTCGGAAATAATATGGTTAAACATATCATTCATTACTAGTTATGCCAAGAAGGTCGCATTTAACTCCGACTCCCCCTCCCTTCCTCTATTTTCCCAATATATGGCATTTTATAATCACCAGTGGTTTCAGTGGTGTCTGAGCCGTCGCAACACACTCAGCCAATATTACCATAGACTGAGTTATGACCAAGAAATTCTTAAGTACGGAAATGGAAGTTCCAGTGCAACTTTACCATCATAGAGGCGACAATAGAAATATAGCATTTCGATTTACGAAATTCAATGTATAAATTCGCGCAACACCCTTGTTTAGCATCCACGATTAAATATTTACATTTTCCATTCAAGTTATGCCAAAATTCGCTTGCTCTTTTTAGACATCCAGTAGAACATTTCAAATATTCATTACTGTATCCTTAACACGTACTCCCTTCAAAATAATTAATTTCATGATAAAATGTTTTCGGAAAATGTAATTGTTCTTGAGAAAGCGTAGATATGTAATTTTTTCAATTAATTTAGAGGGACTAGATCGATTAAAGGTCCGCTCACATTACCCATTTTTAGTCAGCTGACAAAGCCGATCTGACCAGTCAGGCAGGATTGTCAGGCAATATGAACGTTTCACCCAACCGTACTATTGTCAGGTTCAAGCTCGGATTTTAATCGGGTAGGTAGGCGATTGGAGTCGGGCCGACTAAAGTCAGAGAGGGAGCAAACCAATCACAATAAGCCTTGGCTATTACGTCATGGAACACGTGCTGTTTTTCTTTCAGCTCGAGAGAGAGAACCGAGAGTATCGGCCATTACTTAATTTTATAATTAAAATGATTTCGGGCCTTGGCCATTTTTTAACATGGGTTAATTATTAAAGTTTTGATGGTTGTTCTTCATTGAATATTATCAGAAGTAATATAGTAGGGACGTTTCCTATATTACTTCTGATATTATTGACCTTTATTATGTTCTGAATTGCAGAAATTTAGTGGGAATAGCTTTGATGCTCGTAAAATAGTCGAATTTATTCAAGAATATGAGTTCATTTATAATCCGAAACAAATCACTCCTATTATTATGTACCGCTTTGTACGCCCCTTGTGTTTCAAAGGTAGTCGGCCCCGACTGGTTGGGTGGTGTGAACGAGTGACCTGACTAGACTAAATTGGGTGACCAGTCGGCCTGACAAGTCTATGATTTGTCAGCTGACTAAATTGGGTAATGTGAACGGGCTTTAACAGTAAAATCAGTTGATTGAATTAAATATTGATTAAGGATTGAGTGGATAAAAATAACTAGAAAAAAATTTCAATATCTGAACTTCAGTCAATTGATAAACCTCACACATATCGTTTGTTGTTTCGGCCTTGGTACAAACCAAGACGTTTTTATATAATTCATGTGGTCATTAGTTGCGCAGTCGTAATATTCCTTTCACACATGTTTTTCATTATCGTAGATTTAGTCACTAGTGCGCTTCGAAAGTAATTCTTTGATTAAGGAGCGGTTTTTCTCATTTAACTCCTTCTTGAGTTATAGCTTTTCCTGGTGCCACCGGTCCATGTCCATCCTGAGGTGTTTCAGTTGGGTGGCTACAGTAGTGCGTCCACCCTCCTCTTCCGGTTTCCTTGTGAAAACGGTATGTGCATGTGCATGGCTTAATGCATTCGTAGAACCCGATGTTGGGTCGTGGTCCTCATGATCGCTTGCTTCATCGACATGCTGGTTCCTGAATACAATAGAGTTTGTTACAAGTACCGGGCGTATGGGGATTTTTACATAATAAATTATGCATGGTGTTCTGCAAAGGCTATTTACGTTCAACACATCGCATTACAATTACCAAATAAGTAATACTCTGCTGGCAGGACGTAAGTAAACCCTTTTCGAGCACGTATCCCCTAACAAAAATCTTCTTCAGAGCTCTTTAGAAAATCCCTTGGGAAATTTCTTTAGAAATATTTAAAGGGTTCTTTCGAAATTGGAGAATATTGGCCTCTTTTTCTTTGGAAATATCTTTGGAATTTTCTTGGGAAATAACTTTGGAATTGTCTTGGGGAAATACCTATGGAATTTCCTTGGGAAATAACTTGGAATTTTCTTGGGAAATATCTTTGGAGTTTTCCTGGGAAATATGTTTGGAATTTTCTTGGAAATATCTTTGGAGTTTTCCTGGGAAATATCTTTGGAATAATCTTGGGAAATATAGGGAACATTATGATGTAGATTAATTTAGCCCTCTAGAAACGAAGATAGTTCTCACATGCAGAACCATATTCCTATACTTCTTATATGCTGAACTGCACTCCTTATCGCGCGCGCAGTTCTCGCTTGCAGTGCGAAAATGCTTTTAAAGTCACAGACTTAAAAACATCCGAAAACAGCAGAAAGTTTTAACCTTTTGCAAATTTATGGGGTACTAAGTCGGTTTTGGATGCTTCAATGGCCACGCAGTAGATACAGATGTTGTTGTTAAGTTTAATAATGTATTTTCACTGAGTGTTTTTTTGAGTACCAGAAACGCTTTTAACCTAATTTTATCTACAACATTGTTTAAAAAATATTTAATTTGAACTCTAATTACGCTCGAAGTAAAGGTAAAACATGTCACAAAAGAATTAATTTTAAGTTAGTTTTACTTCTCAAAAGTGAAAGTTCGTAAAAGCAAAAGTTTCGACTGCCAGCTTATACTCCCTGTAAATCTGAACATCACGATTTTAATTAGGCGAATTTCACTTTTAATCTAATTTATCCTTTTCATTAACACCTCACAGATTATTGAAGGCAAAAATAGGTAAATATAATAAACCATTTCAGCACTTGCTGAGCCTTAGCTACGGGACAAGCCCTAGTGAAACGTTTTTGATTTTTTAGCCATCAAGTCAATGTCTATGTAGGAAAACTTTAGCTTAACAATTTGGGTAAAAATATTTTGACATGTAAAGCATAATTGCAAATATATCTGGCCCTTTGAAATTCATCTCTAGAATTCTTAACGAATTGCATTGGCAAATAAACCCTAGACCTTTTATGGAATTTATCACAATAATTCCTATCGAATTTCTTTTGGAAATTAACCCTAGACTTTCTTTGGAAATATATCTTAAGAATTTCGTTGGAAAATATCCCATAGACGTTCTTTGGAAATTTATCTCAAGAATTCCTTAAGAATTTCGTCAGCTGTTCGTCCGCTTTGGGATTTAAAATAAGGATGAAACATACCTTCCATTCATCCTGAACAAGAAGTAGATCTTTATTAAGAATCACTTCAATAAATTTATATTTCCAATTGGATGTCGCGTTATTGTTCTAACAATTTTATATTCCGAATACAAAGCTGAACAGAGCCTGGTCCACGGTTAGTTAGCGAGTGGTATTACTCGACGAAAACAAAAAACTGTGTCTGTCTAATATTCTACGGGCCGGTGCTTCTTTACACCTCGGTTAAAACAAAATAGGGGAGGGGTTATCCATCCTCGTCGAACCCTCATAAAAAATGAAAGCTTTTCATTAGTAGTCAAAAGATTGATTCTATCCCTTTAATCACACCTCGGGATCTAGGGTTCCGTTCACGAAACCCGTTGTAAGGAACAGCGATTTAGATATGTGAAATCTTCCTTTTGTCACTCCCAGCTTCCTTTTTCCGATTCTTGGTTAGCCACGTTACTCGTTCAGAAACTTGTCCAGTAACGAAACACTCGTCTATTAAGTCGGGTTCTTTTCGTACTAAATTTCTTATGGCATTTCTGTGAAATACCTATTATCTTTGACCTTGATTCCAATTTTCTCAAAAAACAGGTTTCAAATGAACGCTATTCCCATTTTCCCCCAAAAAACCAGGTTTCTAATAGATAAATAATTTTATTGAACCTAACAACAGTTTTTACAACCAGCAAGGTCGGGCTCGCGTTAAGTTTTAAAGGGAATACATTAATGGGTAGGGGAATTATATATATTAAATCAGGTAATTTATTGTTGGGAGAAAGCAGATCTTTGTTAAATTTATTGCATGTGTCCAATATTCGTTCTAGTGGGGAACTATTAAAGTGTTTAACATTGAATATTCTTTTTTTCCGGAAATTTTGGGTTTGACAATTATATTTGATGTATGAAACTAGTTTTTTGAAAAATAGAAGCTTGTTTAGGAATAATATGCCGTTTTTGTCAGTGGCGCGAGACACGGTGTCTAAGTTTAGTTGACAGAGATAGGATTCATAATTAAATGGAACGGCTTTAGAAAAGTAGCGATGCATGTAATAGGTAAATGTTTTTTTAACTTTTTCTAATTTATGAAGATTTAATTTACTCTAATCTCTATCAATGATGGAGCAATACATTAATCGTGATTTAATTAGAGATTTATACAAAGTTAGAAAACAGTACCTGGAACTCAATTTTTTAGCGATGCTAAGTGAGCAATCCAAAATTTTTTTGGTAGTAGAGAGTCTTACAAATATGTTCAGCAAATAAGAAGCGGTAGTCGAAGGTTATTCCTTATAGTGTCTTGACGTTGAAGTGATTTTTTTATTGATTTTGTATTCGGAAGTAATTTTATTGCTTAATTTTCTGGTATATGAAATGACTACTGTTTTTGATTCATTTATCGACAAGTTATTCTTATTGCACCAAGAGTATATGTTGATCAGGTGAGCCAGTAATTCTTCGCAGTTCTTGTCCGATATAATCAAATAATTTAGTATCATCTGCAATTTCCAACATATCCGAGTTTTTAAGCACATCGGCGGAGTAGATAATGAATAAGAGAGGGTCAATTGAAGAACCTTGAAGTACACCACCGGTAACGTCATAAGATCATTTTGTTAACTTTTATGGTGTTCTTCCTTTCGTATAAATAACTTTTGAACCGATTTAACACATTTTCTTTTAAACCATTGTACGATAATTTTTTAACCGATTTAACACATTTTCTTTTAAACCATTGTACGATAATTTTTTTAAAAGTATTTGACGTTAGACTCGATCAAAGGTTTTTGACATTTCAATACAGATTGAGTCAACCTGCCCTTTGCTTTAAATTACGGGTTTCACAGCGTTGCAGAGGGCTAACAGGTTGGTTTTTACGCTTTTCCCTTCCACGAACTCATGCTGTTGAACTGGCAGGTTTGGGAGGAACAAGGCGTATAGTTTCTTATTCATAATTTAGTCGAAGACTAGGCTTAAGGAGCATGTAGCAACGATATAGGATGGTAGTTTTGGGGGTTGACTGCACCATTTTTAAAATATTGGTGAAACGAGAGAATATTTCCACGCGTCGGGATAAATGCCGGACTTAATGGACATATTTGTGATGAAGACCATAAGTGCGATTAGTGCATGCTGGCAGCCTTTGATAATAAAAATATTAATGCTGTCGCAAGAACCCAAATGTTCTTTCAAGAACGTTCAAGGATCTTTCAAGAACCCGAATGTTCTTTCAAGAACCTTAAAGGATCTATTAAAACCCCACACGTTATTACAAGAACCCTTTTAATTAGATACGATCTGCTTAGAACCTTCCTGTTTTACTGTGAATCTTCATCCACGTCTGAGAAGCTTTAGCGTTCCAACAAGAACGTAAGAGTTCTATTGAAAACCCTCGAAGAACCCTTTTTTACAGTGTACGGAGCCTTGCACGCTGATATGTTTAACGTTTCAAAATTCATACCCAATGGCGTCAGTCTTAGAGTCAGGATGACCCGTAATAAACCGGGTTTTGTTTTGCTTGGAGCTCCTCCCCCAGGGGGCGTGTGGTACAAACACGAAATACTCGAAGTAGGTTTATATATTCGTAAAGTGAGAGTAGCCCTTCGAGTAATGCTAGCTTTAGAATCGGCTTGGACTAAAGCTACAGCAAAATATCCATTCACTTGGACAGAAGTGAAAGTTTTTACCATTTCGGCAAATATTCAAAAAACTACAATAGATAACGTATATTTAGGGGTTTTGCCAAACAGATTAACCGTGGGATTAGAAACTCATAACTCATATAACGGCAAATTGATTTGGAACCCTTTCGAATTCCAAAACTTAACGTGAATTATGTTAATCCGATTATCGGTTCAGAACAAGTACTCGCTTAGCCTTTGCGACCAAATTTCAAAAAGGGTCTTTATGCTAGATCATATTATTCTCTGTTTACCGGATCTGGTACTCATTACAAAGACGACGGTAACGAAATATCTATGAAGGACTCTCCCAAAGGCTATACGCTTTACTGCTTTGATTTGACTCAAGACGGTACCGCGTCAGATATAAATCATTACAACCCTATACGACAGGGACAATTGAAACTTGAACTCGGGTTCGAAGAACCTGTACCCGAAACGCTGAGCTTGATCGTTTATTCAGAGTTTCAAAGTTTAATGCACATAGATCATAATAGTACCGTCGTTGTAGATTCGCCATGAACGCTTCAACCATAAGAAGGGTTTTGAGAGGACCCGCGGATTCATGGGCGTATACCCGCGCGATGTTCTACCCAAATATATCCTTCGATATCCGGCTTCCATTGTTATAAATCTAGATAATCACAAAGGAAACGGTTCTCATTGGATTTGTCACTATATAGATGGGAATAAACAATGTTGTTATTTTGATTCCTTGGGCTTGGGTCCCTTGACAGAAGATATTAAAACATTTACGAGAGAAAATTCTACGAAAATAAACTATTATAGGAGGGCTTTGCAGCCCCCCACCAGTTCCGCTTGCTGTATATACTGCGTTGTATACATTATGCACAGAACGAGGAGAAGAAGCACAAACCTGTTTTTCAAGAAATTTAAGAGGGATCCGTGGAGAAATGACGTCATCATTTCCAACCTTTATAAGAGAACCACGCCCCCAATGGATCCTCGTATCCAATCCCGACTCGGTATTAGTCCGCGTTATGACGTCAGCCGTTCCAGCCTCTATAAGAGAAGCCCAACGGTCGTTTGAGGTTTCATATTTAGCCTCTGTTCGGTTTTACACGGTCATACTTAGACTCGCTGCTAGTTATTATGAAATCCGCCATTATCGAGTTAGAATATCTGAACGGGTGCACTCGTAGTGACGGCACTACAGACCTTATCGTTAAAGAACTGACCATAACCACCGTCGAGGCAAAGCCGGCAACCATTTCCTGGACATTCGCGCCGCCGTACAGTAAATCCCACGTCGCGATTTCAAAACAACGCCAGAACCAATGGTTCTCGCGTAATCTGCACCGACTGGACTGCAAGGGCGACGCCAAAGTCGCCTTTCTATCGGACCGCCTTAACAGAACGGTTCACGACTTGAACGATTTCAAGTGCCCGAAAGCCACCATCGTGGACATTGTTGCTCTTCCCGTATGCTGCTTGCACCCACACCCAGTCGGTGAGCACCGAACCGTTTGCGCCTTTGACAAGAGAGTATAGACGCCAGTATACCGAACTAAGTTCGGTATACAGGCGTCAGCTATATGGTGGTACTGTGAGGAGGAGGGGGGTCATTTCTCCCCCAAGGGGGAATTGATGACGTCACGTGACGTTGTTGGCGGGAAATTTGAATTTATAGGGGTTTTTTTTATCGTGTATTGGTATGACGTCACGTAATTTATTGGTGTTGAAGGCATTCAGTGTCCATAGTGTTATTAATTTGGTGTATCTTTAGGATATTGTGTACATTTAGGGGATGATTTATTGGTAATTCTATAGGTTCTGTAGACCCTTTCTATACCAACCCTGCCGGTAATGTTATTCTTTGTTTGTATGTATGCTTATGTTATTCTTATATTAAAGAACTAATTTTAATTGAGATATGGTTTACATTGCAAAAGGTACAAACTAAACTATGGTGATGTTCTAGGTGTACTCATGTTTTGTATTGTTATTATCTGGGTGTATCTTTAGGATATTGTGTACATTTAGGGTATGATTTATTGGTAATTCTATAGGTTCAGTAGACCCTTTCTAAACGCACCCCTCCCGTAATGTTATTATTATTAAGGTATCTCCATGTATGATTATGCTATATTAAAGAACTAGATTTAAGTGATATAGGGTTTGCATTGCAAAAGATACCAATTAAGCTACGACGAAGGTCTAGGTGTACTCATGTTTTGTATTGTTATTATTAGGTGTATCTTTAGGATATTACGTTCATTTAGGGCATGATTTATATATGTTCAGTAGGCCCTTTCTACACCCGCCCTTCTAGTAGTGTTGTTCTTTGTACGATTTTGAGATCTCTCCATGTAGGCTTATGTTATACTAAAGAACCGGTTTTAAATGAGATATGGTTTACATTGAAAAAGGGTACAAATTACGCGCGGATCTAAGTGTTCTCCTGTTTTGTGTATTGGTTATCAAGTTACTATGTTAAAACAATAGTACACTTTAGTATCATAAAGGGAAATTACGGCAGTTTTTGCGCAGTTGGATAGTTGATTAGAAGTTAAAATGAAGCAGTACTGCTAAAAAACTCAGAACATAAGGATTACATTAGTTTTAATACGAATTTGGAGAATAAGTACAATTACTTGAGTTAAAATGCGAAATATTACTAAAAAAAACATCAGAAAATACGGGTTACATAGAATACATGGTAAATAAGCACAATACTAGTTATTAAATTAAAAATCCTCATAGGATTGACTGAAAAATATATATTTTCCTACGCGTTAAAATATTTATACACGTAATCATTGCTAAAAAAAACATCATTAGAAAATACGAATTACAATGGTTTTGATATCAAACAAATTCACTAAAATGCAAAATTAATACTTCTTCAAAAAAAAATGGTAGTACAAGATTATTAAGCACATAAACATTTACCATCATAGAAAATAGAACAATATTACTATGCGCGAGATTATTAAGTACCTTCATAGAAAATATAGCAATACTACTTTTTAATATGATTTAAAGTCTACAATGGTTATTATACGATTTTAGAACAAATATTAGGCTAATTATTAAACTAAAATGTTCACAGGATTGACGAAAAAATATATTTTTTTCTGACGCGTTATACACGCTAAAAACGTTACTATAATTATCATCAAAAAATAAAAATTACAATTATACAAAACAATATAAATTCAATACTTATTGACTAAAGTGCTAATATATATTAATTAAAAAAAGCTTACTAAATGCAAAAATATTACCAAAAACGCTGCGTATTCGTTAAAATATTGTTACATGTTAATAGTTGAAATACGTTAATATTACTGTAAATAATACTCGAAATACTAATTAAAATACTGATACTGGGTATCTAAAATATATACAAGTAACTTATGTGGAAAATGTCAAAGATTCTAATTAATATAACCGTATGGGGCTGTTAAAATACTTCCTGATTATAATCAGGAAGTATTTTAACTTTATCCACTACGACCTGATATGTTTTGGTCTGGTTGATCGTGATCAGTGTGTGATCGGGAAGACGTCTGATTTGTGGGCCTATAGGGACTTGAACCGAGTTCTGTATAGGTTCACCTTCATTGTTTACTCCTAGTAGGTTCTTATTGTTTCAAAATTTATATAATTTTCTGTAGAGAGTTTAAATAAAATCCTTTAACTTTGATAATGTTAGTTTTAGTGCCGGTTTTAGGGTCGAGAATGTCCATGGAATAGTTCTTTGGTCCAGCACTCCCCCATTCACAAATATAGGCATCTGGTCCATAGGATTCTAATTCATTTTTAAGTTGCCCCAAATAATCGCCAGTGGGTAGCAAATGAGCGCCGTCTGGCGAGAGGTACACTAAACTATCCGTGTCATAATAAAAACAAAGGTCACCGACCTTTTCAAGATGTTTTAGTAAATGTAATCGCGCCATAGCTGTTGTGTAACAAGCGATAACTACGTTTGTGTGTTTGTGCACAATCTCGTTTTCTAGAATGTGTTCGTACTTTACTAGTATGGTGTTTTCGTTGATTGTTAGTAAACTTTTAACCTCCAAGTCGGGATTTAATATTAATCCATACAATTTGTTGACATCTTTGATTATTTCGGTAGAGGTGTGCCTTGTTTTCTGGCCAAATTTGCCCCAAAAAGAGTTGAGCATAAGTTTGCTAAGACATCTGAGACCTTCATTTTTCTCTAATTTAGTGATATCCAGTTCTACACCCTCTTCGTCTTTGAAACTTTTGACATAGTTCTCCTTATCTTCTTGAGTCTGGCAATCTGCTGGAAAGCCGCTAGCTAGGGTTTTATACTCTAAAAAGGTATTAACATAATCTTTAAACAGTCCTCCCTGTTTTGTTTTGGGGTCGTATTGCGTCACTTTGTATGACCAAGCCTCGTACATTCGTGTGATTGTGTAACCATTCTCTACTGCATGACGTAACTCGTCGACTACCCATGTACCTCTCAATTCTCTTTTTTCAGGAGTATGTTCACAATCACCTTGAAACTGGGTTTTACAACAGGTGTAGCATAATGGAAATGTTAATTTTCCATTAATACGAGCGGGCAGAACGGGATGAACTAGGTTTTGGGCCGGTAATACGTCGCATTTTAGAAGACCATCGAACGAAAATATGTCTGGAAAGTTGTCTAATATGATTTCAGGATGTCCTATAGGTATCTTGGAGGTTTTGTTAATGAAAGGGTATAAACTTGTGAAATCAACGTAATGAATTCGCTCTGATCCTGTTGTTTTATGATATAGTTTTGTTGCGCAACATCTTCCACCGAAGAATGCATCACGGGGGTCTAATCTTTTTACTATTTTAGGCTTAATATCATTACATTTTAAAAACTCTATTATTTCTGGTTTATTTACTTTTTCCTTCTGCCATTCACACTCCCATTTGACATTTACTTTATAGTTGAGTGATTCTAGCTTGGTCAACACGTTCATGCTACTAATATATCTAGAATTCAAAGTTTGCGCAGGGTCTCCGTGCAAAGCCTTGTTTCTGTTTAAGGGAAAGTGTATTTTACACCCATGATAGAAACACCCCCAATACTCGAATATTTCCTTGTTGATTTCACAAAATCCGTCTACTCTAAGTTTTTGGATTCTGGTTTCTTTCCCTCTAAAGCGAGGGGTTAGTCACTTGAATAATCAGGTGTACAAAACCGCAGAAATCGATTACTTGATTTCTAGAATTCTTTGAAAATCATCAGTAATCAAAATCATTCCTGCGGGTAATCAAAGGTAATCAGAAATCTCCGATAATCAATGGAAATCACGTGAAATCTTGAGAAAATTAGAAATAATCACATGATTTACTAGTAATCTTTAGTAATCACCTCGGTAATCACGCCTTTCGTGAAATAATCACGCCTTTCGTGAAATAATCACGCATAATCAATGGAGGAATTCGAAAATCCAAAATAAAAATCATAATCAGTTGAAATATAAATAATCACTGTATTCATCGAAATTCACGAGGAATCCAGTGGTAATCACGGCATTCACCAAATAATCACCGGAATTCTTTGGAATTCAAACGGAAATCACAAGTAATCCGCAGCAATAACGGGAAATCAGTGTAATGATTATGGAAATCACTGAAAATAATCGTAATCATAGAAATCAAGGAATTCGTCCAGTAATCATAGGAATTCATATAAAAATTCAGAAATCAGTAATCAGGTGTACAAAATTTTAGCGAATGACCAGCCCCTCGCTCTAAAGGAGGATTCGATAGATATATTTCGTTTGTGCGCGGTCCACTCAAGCCACTCTATAGCCCCTATTGACTGATTTTCACTAAGTCTATAATAATTTGCCGGTATGATACCTATAGTATCAGGTTTAAGATAATTTCGCCGAAATACATAAGAGCAAACGCCAGGAAGAGTAATTGCGCCACAATTAAATGGATCAACGTCTGTTGCTTTTAGCAGTAGTGTACGAAACGTTATACATCCTAGGAATAGTAAAATTGTGTCGTTCTCACAATAATAATTGAGTTCCTTCACAAAGTCGAAACCTTTACCTTTACTATCTTCAGAGCTATGCCATTTTAAGAAGGCATCTAAATTTTCCTTGTAAAATATTGACAACCATAAGCTTCGATAGGGGGCAGATTAGTTTCTATAGCATAGTTGGTTTCATTCTGTCTATTTACATCAAAATTATGCTCTATTACATTGAATAAAAAATGTGGAAAATACCCTTTGGCTGCGTCGGGTATACCGAAAGTAGCGGGAAACTTTGCTAAAGCGACAGGAATGAAATTATAAGAATCCAGAAATAGCAAGTTAAACAATTTCATTTCTAAAATTCGAGTTCCGTTAATTTTCAAAGATGGAACGAATTTTTCATCTCTATTAATGATTTCCCGAATTAGTAATTGATTATCATAATTACTACCAAAATGTGACAGTATGACGACGTTCTTAACGGCATGCAATTTCATTAAATAATCTAAAAATAAAGCTATTGGATTTCCGCCTGAAAATTGTTGTTTACGCTTACCAAACTGACTACACATAATACAGTTAAAATTTAGGGACGTTTCATCTATACAATGCTCACAGACGGTTATACTGACTAACAGGATAGCCTGGTGTTCGTAAGCACCCGACTTTTCCTGACACACCTTAGTTTGTATACATTCTACGTCAAAGAAAATGTACATGAGGTTAGGCTGATTAGGTCTAAGTTTCTTAACGGAGGGAACTTTCAGCGGTTTGTCTGTGATAACCTGGATATAACACACGTGTTTGCTCGGCTGATATTTCTTACAGACCTGACAATAAATCTCATCACACTTATGCATTTCGGTTCTTCGAGAAAAATCAATAATATTTAAACAGTCTTTACAGTGAAAAAGACGTTCACATAGCGGTTTTTTACTGCTGGAAGATGCTAAGTGGCTTTGATAGCAGTCATCGCCTAAGAATTTTCGTAAACAAAACCCACAAGCTATCTTGGGACCTTGGCATATAGTGGGTCTCATGCAACTAAAACAAAAGTCATTACATTTATGCGATTGTATTCGCCAATAGGGTACGAGACATTTTTCACAGAATCGGTCGTGGTTGAAGAGGGGTTTTAAATTTGTAATAACGTTATAATGGTTATTTTCATTCAATAAAAAGAGGCGGGGCCTAGTATCATAGGGATCGTTTTCGCCTAAAATCAAAACAGGGACGCTATTTTCGAATTTGTACACGAAAATCGAATATTGATTTAAATAAATTTTGAACTTTTGAAAAGACTCAGCCGTCCCACACTCACTAACCCTTACTCCTGCCTTAAGACATAGTTCTAAAGCCTCATTTCTTTGTAGTGTGCCCTTTGGATCTATTTTAGATATAGTTGCATATCGCGTTTTTAGCGTCTTGTCACCCGATGTATCGTCGGCGTAAGCTCGATGCGATATAGCAACGCAAATGCATCTGGCTAAACACAGGTTATCTGAATTGACTATACGTACAATACCTCGCCTATCTTTACAGAATAGATTAAAAGGTTTAATCCCTCGGGCTACAGAACGCCCTTGGCCCTCAGGCATTCGTACAATGCTAAATATAATTTTAACAGGACCTAGGAAAAATGATTCCATTTCGTCATCATAAAGCATAACACTAAGCTGGTCAAAAAGAATATTAGGGTCGACTTGATCTGCTCTTCTAAAGGATAATTCTAGTTCGGATCTGCAAATATTTGCGGCACTCTTTAAAGTAATTTGGATGTAATCTGTAGGCCTGTACTTACTAAGGACGCATTTCGTTACGGTACATACACTAGCGACGGGATCCTCAGTAACTCTAAGAACTACCTCTCGACCATACATGTTAAAATGTTCGTAAAATCTCTCACTTTGACCTAGTATCTCGCAAGAAGGTACGTTTTCAATAGGTGTGGACGGGTCCGTTTCTCCTCCTCCCCATTGTACATCAATTTCACCGTCAAAAATAGTCTCTTCAGATCCGTGCTCCCTCGGTAAGGTTTCGTTCAATAGTGTCTTCTCTGCGGGTGGTCCTTGATCTTTTCCGTCTAAAAATGCGGCTATCTCTTTGTCATATTGTGAGTTGTTGAAGTCGACGATTTGAGCATCCTCTTCCCGTATACCACGCTCAATTTCTTCAAATCGTTTCGCTAGGCGATCTACGTATTCCGTTCTTAAGGGACTAGGAATTAGATTCCTTAGGTTTTCCAATTCTTCTAGGGTATTACAGTCCTCTGGTACTCGTGCAACTGTTTTCATATAATCGAGTAAGTCGAGGCAAGCTCGAATAGCATTTAAGCCACCTTGTACTACGATTGGCGGTAGAGTCTGAGGTCCGTACAACGGATCTATTCGCAGATAGGCGCACAGGAAGAAATAAAACTCGTATATTGACCGTAACGGCCAAGGTCTATTTATAGTCAGTTCGTTCAAAGTTGTACGGAGAGTTTCAGGATCCATGTTTATCTTTCGATGTTTGAAGATCGACTGTGTATTTTGATCATTTCCTAAGCCGCTTTTATACTAAATTTCTTGATAGACACGCCCACATTCCTCAATAATTTAACAATAGCCTGATTTATTGCCTCCTCAGTCACCAAATGTTTTCTCACAATGCATTTCTGACACACGCCTGTTAATAGTTTAGATCAAAAGAACGTTGGATTTGCTTTATGTCAAATAAATTGTCAACAAAAGAGTGGCCTATAAATAGAATTTTGTTATAAACACCGCAAATAAGGGACAATTTTATTGGGGTAATAAATGAAAAACATGGTGTGTAAAAAGTTTCTAGAGATTCTCGATTGTGACAATATCCTTAGATATCTTAAAGTCTGTTAAAAGTATCTTTTGTTCCTAATTTCTCTAACAGGTCATAAAAACCATTGTACATTTTTCAAAAAAAATGCTACCTTAAACTAACGAAATTTCTTAATAGACACGCCCATATTCCTCAATCGTTTAACAATAGCCTGATTTATTACCTGATCCTATCAGTCACCAGATGTTTTCACACAATGCATTTCGGACCCATGCCTGTTAATAGTTTACCCACTTTATAACAAAATAACGATGGATTTTTTTATGTCAAAAAAATTGTCAACAAAAGAGTGGCCTATAAATAGAATTTTGGTATAAAATAGGTAAACTATTAAAAAACAGGGTGCGTAAAGCGTTTCTAGAGATTCTCAATTGTCAAAATATCCTTTGATATCTTCACATTGTACACTTTTCAAAATGTTACTTTCAACTCTACCTTAAGCTAACCTATGACCCTATAGTTTCTCACGGTCCTGAATATGATTGTGCAGGCGAGAAGTAGGCCTACGTAAAGCAATAAAACCCAAAATAAATTCCATTGGTAACAAATGGTTCGACCACCCACCAAAGACCTTGCCTGAACATGTTTACGGAATAGGTAACTTCTAATCAGCCCGACAGCAACTAGACATTTAAATATAACATAAGTCTTAATTTCATATGCAACCCAGGCCAAATTTCAAAACTTTTAAAGAAGAGACAGTGCCAACTGAGCTAGTATTCGTTATGCAAAGGTTTATCAACGGAATGAAATTCTCAAAACAAGTCGATTAGCTAACATTATGCGTCTTTCGTAGGATTAGAACAAAAGACCTTTCTCCACCGATGTGTATATACTGCATAACAAAAGGCGTAAATGTGTATAATAATTGAGATTGATTGGGATGATTTCAGAGTACAAAGATAATTTTAGCTACTGGCTAGTGTAGTGATAGACTGTAGTACCTTTAAAAGGGACACAATTGATTGTGAAAGGTTTGTAAATAAAGAAAGCTAAACCCAGAGCAATTTGGTCCTATATGGACAAAGAATTCTAGTGCTCCAAAATGAAAATATGGATCTGTCTGAAAAGGGATTAAGACTTTGAAGCACCGAATTTTAAAAATATTAGCGCATATTAACTCGTATCATGTGGACGTATAGTTTATCATTCTGTAATAAAAACAGCACAGAACAACGTTTCTTCTTCTAACGTTTATTTGTAATCCCTAATTGAATACACCTGTTAATCCCACTAAAAAGAATAAAGACTTTGTGAGAAACAAAAGGATTTGAGCACGATTTTTCTGCAAAATCAATCTTAATCTCATGAAAGTTCTGTATAGGCGTAAATATCTAACCCCCAACTATTTAATATCGGCTTAAGAGACTTCATCGAGCGGGAAAATCACAATATATTGTATGGTTTGCGATAAAAGGTTAAAAAACGTACTGTTTTTTAACAAATGTTTTGATTAATCCTAGATTGATACAGCGTTTACTTGTAAACACTGAAAGTTTTTGATTTAGCTGCCAGATTGAAGGTAAAATGGCGGATATTTAGGATAGCTTTGTTACATTATTTGCTACGTTAAAGATGATCAAAGAGCGTTATTTCCTTTAAAAAAAGAACGAAATTAGTCTCCTAGTCTATAGTTCTGGAAAAATACTCATATATTTTCCTGGTTTCGGTTAGTGCACCAAAATTATCTTAAACACGTAGAGACTTG